>JAYMSL010001701.1:0-16274 GCA_036897195.1 Plantago coronopus
GGTGTTCTAGTCTCGATCAGGTCTGAATAAGCCTCTGAAATCGTTTCCGAGCATCTCTTATGCTCCTTTTAATTAATATAATTTTGTCGTTTACAAAAAAAAAAAAAAAAAAAAACAGAACAGAACAAAACTGAACCGAATACAATTGAAATTAAAGTTAATTGAACATGGCCTAACTCAAACTCAAATATGAAGCCTAATGATTTGTTCAATTTACCTTAATTTCAGTTGTGTTCAGGAGCTGAACCAGGACTGAAAGTCTAGGGTAGCGAAAATAATATTTTTGAAATTTGGGTGTGTCGAAATGCCAGAATCTTCAAAAGTTTAATGTTTTTTTTTGGAAGCGACAAAGTGAGAATCAATAATGGTTTCACATTCCCTCCGAGGTGACTCGAACCCCCGACCTATTCAAAAGTTTAATGGTGAAATATGTGAATATGAAAATTTGGATGGCGCAAAATGTCAAAAATTTTAAAAGTTGAATGGTAAAAGATGTAAAGTTAAAATTTTGGATGGGACGACTTCCACCTCTCATCTCCGTCTCCAGTTGTATTCAATTTAATTGAGATCAATTCAATTCAATCCACTTCAATTCAATTTATATGTTATATGTATATAGTTTATATTTATACTTGAATTTCGTTTAAATTTAAGAGTTCAAACCTATTTAATTCAGATAAGATGATTTGAACGGGTAACTCAATGGTTATGGTAAAGCATGATATGCATGGAATGGAGGGAAAAGGTGAAGAAGCATGGCATTGGTAATTGAGAGATAGTGATGATATATGTGGTATAATGTGACAAAAACGAATTTAGAATATGATATGATGGGATGGGTTTTTTGAAGAAGAAGTAATAAAAAAGGAAAAAGTGTGTGTATTTGTTGCAGAGTTTGGAGAGGGATTGGGAGGCAAACAGAGAATGTGAGTGGGAAATTAATGTGTTGGTGGTGATGATGATGATGCACGCCGGCAGCTTTTTCTCATTTTCTTGCCTCTCTCTCTCTTCCACCCCAAAACTCACGCCTGCTGTGTTGCCACTATTCACTTGATACATTTTTCTTGTGACAAATTCCTACTTTCTTCATGTCAATACCACATGAATTTTGGGTATGTATGTGCACCTTACAACAACTTAATCTAGGTTAAGGTTCGGAGAAGGACCATTTGAAAGAGTCCAGAAATGTATATCGATGGTTCAGAATGCGTTTCGAATTGCATACATCGACATTCAGATTACAATCTGCATAAACAGACTGGTTTGCACTGCAAAACAACAAAGAGCTTGTTAAAGTAGTATTGTAAAGATTTACAACTGATCAAGTTCAATTATGTTTTATACAAGGTAAAAGCGGAAATATGTATATGGACATGCATTCAGGGATTCGGGGACCCATGTTAATCTAGGTTAAGGTTTGAGGAAGGACCATTTGAAAGAGTCCGAAAAGTATATCGATGGTTCAAAATACTCTTCAAATTGCATATATATCGACATTCAAAATACAATCCTACATAAACAGATTGAGTTTGTAAAGCAAAACAACAATAAACTTGTTAAAGTACGTATTATTGTAAAGATTTACAATTGATCAAGTTCAATCATGTTTTACACAAGGTGAAAGCGGAAGTATGTATATGGACAAGCATTCAGGGATCCATGTTTAAAGTGTTTCACCTCTTGCAAGTTGAATCACAGTATCGTGTAAATAAATAACGATCCTGATTATGTATACTCACTCTGAATTACATATTATAATGAAGTTATGTAGAAATAGTGTATTAAAGTAAAAGTGTAAACCAAACTTTAATCGGACAATTAGACTAAGTAGAAGTTGAGTTAAGAGTTGAGGTTGAGTTCAAACTTAACTAACTTATGAATCCATATTAATCTAGAATTTGGCTCCACTCAACTTGATTATGTGTCTCTCTATATGCATGGCACAAGAGGACTACTATAGTGTAGATGGGGCAAATGAAAAGCTAATCCACTAGGCCATTTGAAGACACACTTATTAACATCTTTTTCACCTCACCACCCACATCTTTTGTCAGACCATAATATAATTTCCTTCACCCAAATCACTTTGATGCTACTCCAATACCCCATTTTCCATGCTTTAACATCACAATCCACAACCTATTTTGAACCAATTATCTCTCCTTTTTCCCACTCAAAACACCCCTAAAAAAGCATCCCTTAAACAAAGCAATAGCCTCCTCCTCCACCCACCCCACATCTCCACTCCACCCCTCAACCCCCACCCCATAAAAAAAAGCAAATACTCCTCTTAACCAACTTTTCCTCTCCATTTCCAAAAAAAAGAAAAAAAAAAAAAAACTCATCTTTTTTGCTATAGCCATAGCAAAAATCCAATTACCAAGATTCTCCCTCTCCTTCTCTCTCCCTAATTCAATATTAAAGCAGAAGCAACACAACAACTCCATCTTTTGTACTAGTAATAATATTCTCCAAAGACACTTAAAAAGATTTGCTTTTTTTTATTTCATGTGTGGGTCTTCATCACCTTGCAACCCCCCTTCCCTTTTCCATGGATACTTTGTTTAGACTAGTTAGCCTCCAATCTGATCAACAATCCTTCAACTCCACCAGCAGAACCTCAAGCAGCTCTAGATCCTCTAGGCAAAACTACCCTTACCAAGACGATCAAGAATGCTTCAACGTTTTCATGGATGATGAAGACTTCAACTCTTCTTCCTCTTCCAGACACTACTACAACACCACCCCTCCTAACCCTACTCCTTACAACCTCACTCCGACAACAACCACCACCACAACCACCGGTAGCACCACCCCTCCTCCCCCGAACAACGCCTACGACCAATCTTCGGATCAGTACTCCTTCTCCCCCGCCCGCGACATCACTCAAGAATTCGCTCCTGCCCTCTCCAACAACACCGCGAAATGGGCTTCCGAGATTCTCATCGAAACTTCCAAGGCTATAGCCGAGCGCAACAGCAACCGTGTCCAGCAGCTCATGTGGATGTTGAACGAGCTAAGTTCCCCGTACGGCGACATTGATCAGAAGCTCGCTTCCTACTTTCTCCAGGCCTTGTTCAGCCGCATGACGGATGCCGGCCCAAGAACGTATAAAACGTTGCTAGAGGCCGCGGAGACAACGTGCTCGTTCGAATCGACACGAAAAATGGTCCTTAAGTTCCAGGAGGTTAGCCCTTGGGCCATGTTCGGTCATGTAGCTTGCAATGGAGCTATCATGGAAGCGTTCGAAGGCGAAAGCAAGCTACATATTATAGACATAAGCAACACGTATTGCACACAATGGCCTACTTTGCTCGAAGCGATCGCGACTCGAACGGACGACACTCCGCATCTACGAATCACCACCGTTGTATCCGGCGGCGGTGCCGCCGGAGCCAAGGTGATGAAGGAAATCGGTTCCAGAATGGAAAAGTTCGCCAGGTTAATGGGAGTTCCGTTCAAATTCAACATTATTTACCACACCGGCGATCTTTCAGAACTCAATTTATCCGAACTTGGTGTTCAGGAAGACGAAGCTCTAGCAATCAATTGCATAAATTCGTTGCATTCCGTTTCTCCAATTGGAAACAAACGAGATTATCTGTTATCGATTTTCCGTAGTTTAAAGCCAAGGGTCCTGGCCATTGTGGAAGAGGAAGCCGATCTGGACGTAGGGTTCGACGGGTTCGAGTTCGTTCGAGGTTTCGAGGAGTGTTTGAGGTGGTTCAGGGTTTACTTCGAGTCGTTGGATGAGGCATTTCATCGAACAAGTAACGAGCGCCTGATGCTGGAGCGGGCGGCGGGGCGAGCGATAGTGGACTTGGTGGCGTGTCCGCCGCAGGAGTCCGTGGAGAGGAGGGAGACGGCGGTGAGGTGGTCGCGGCGAGTGCATGGAGGGGGGTTTACGCCGGTGGCGTTCAGTGAGGAGGTGTGTGATGATGTGAGGGCGTTGCTGAGGAGGTACAGAGAAGGGTGGTCGATGGCAATGTGTTCGGATTCGGCCGGAATATTCCTTTTCTGGAAGGATCAGCCGGTTGTTTGGGCAAGTGCATGGCGGCCCTGATGATTGGGTGATTGGACGCATTCAGTACTATGGAATGTTTGGGAGTTGGTGAAGTCAAGTGCAGTCAAGTGCTTTTTTTTTTAATTTTTCTTTTTTTTTAAGGACATAGGAAAATTATTGGATTTCTTTTTGTTTTTAATTTTTCTTCTTGGATTGAATAGAATTGAGTAACTAATTTCCATTAACCTTGTTGTTATCAAATTGTTAATTCTGGTATTTTAAGTAAAAATAGTTTTAAATATTGATTAGCTTGATAAATTAGCATTGTAGTCATGAATATGAATTGTGTTTAGTCTAAGTTAATTATAATGGTCAAATATGTGTTTTAAATGTGGTTGTCTCGAATTTACTATTGGGGAGGATTGGATTACTAATTGACGGTCGAAGGAACCATAATAAGAATCAAGACTTGAAAAGTAACGTAGCAAATTTGTTTTTGAGAATAATATATGCGAATAATAAATTAGTTAAGCGAGTTCTGCGCAACTAAAGGGTACTCAAACCTGTACGAGCCGTGGTACACCATTTGCAGGGAGATGATTTATATTATTAAAAGAAATGATGAAAAATTGAGCTCTTACATAATGAATGTGACAATACATGAACTTTAGACATGTCAATTCAATATAAAAGTCAATGAAACCATGAACTACTCCACGAAAATGACTTGATTAATCAGGTCATATTCATGTATGACTCCGTCTCTAATGCGCTATTATAGTCTAAAATGGATTAAACTCGGTATTTGGAATGAATTTTAAGGTAAAATAGGTGAATTATTGTCTTGAGGCTAAACTAGAAGAATGCCAGGACAAAAATGCTTATAACCATCTACGAAAAATCCAAAAAATACTTGGTTTGTTTGTTTGTTAATTTGTATGTTTTGGTTCTTTTAACATTAAAAAACTCGTTTAAAAAAAAACAAAAAAACTAATTACATGAACACAAATAATAGTTATCAACCGAACGACATACTAATCCAACGAGCAAAAAGTTTGTAACAATATCTTGATTTGACATGGTACTTTAATACTCCAAGTTAAAGTGTTTAATACATAATCCTTAGTTTATTTTAATTCAATGGAGTTGGTATTATTAGGTACGTTGACCTGAACAATCAACTACATTAAGTTTGTTCCATTCATTTTACTTCAAATTTAACACTAATTCAAATTCATACGATTCAAATTTTATTTTTATTAAAATGTATAATTCAAGTAAGAACTCCCAAATAAATTTCACTTTGATTTAAAATATTCTTCAATTACTTAAATTCACTTAAGTTCAGTCTAAAGATTTTTCATACGAAATATAAAAGAGCTTAATAAAAGTACTTATAAAAAGATTGGTCAAATTGAATGATTAAGGGAGATTGTTAAGACAAAAAGGCGTTATCTTGCAAGGGACCAAAGAATCTTAGGACGGCAATGGACTTGAGGTTGAGTTTGGAGAATCTATCCGAACTTGTTTAGTCATTTCGGTCATATGACTTCAGTGGCAAACACGCTTTTTCGATTTTGACTTGACGATTACTCGGCAACTGTTTCCTTGGAAATTACTTATATTATTGCAGGCTGATATTTATGTTTGCATTTTTTAAAAATTGTGGGACACTAACATATATTTTATACATATAAATAAATTCTTTATACTAACTTAAATATAGTATTAACTTGAAAATTGATGACCATTTCTTCACGTTCGCATTAAGTTAATTTTTCAAAACTTACGTAATTATGCAATTACATGTATCAAGTAATTTATACCTTTTATGACTAGATCAGGTCTAATATATTATATACGTTTCGACTAGAATGCATCAATATTCATAAGTTTTGAGTAGTTAAACTTAAACTCTGTTATTTTCAGTTAAAAATTTCTAAACAGTGAAGTGAACTGATCTGATCTGAACTAAATTTAACTAAAATAATTTAACACTACTACTATATCTCATCAAGCTCAGAATACATGTTCACCTCAGGAAGAATATTATACTCACAAGTGTTTAAGTAGATAGATTATAGTGGGAACTACTTTTAAGGATGTGTATAATCTTTGTAACATACACCATTTTAATCTTTTGATGAGACTTGTCCCCTCCACGTTAACATTACCATTAGCTTTCCAACTTTTCCACCACTTTCTCTTTTCCTTGGCAGCATTTCTTGCTTTTTCTCAATCTTATTATCTCATTTGGGCCCTTTTTCCTTTAGCTTTTTCCAATTATATTGCCCATGGTTCTCTTTCACCATTCACTTTATTTTATTCAACAATCTCCGGTTTACTCACTTTGTATTTGTTCAGTTTAGTTCAGATTTGTTTAGTTTAAATTTATACTTAATTTTTGTCCAGTCCTATTCAGTTTAGTTCAGTTCAGAGATTTTTCAATAAATTGAACGGAGTCTTAACATTTTACTACGAATTATCATTTAAAAAAAAATTGTCTATTTTTTGAAAAGCTTGACAAACTTGCCAAGTAAGTAGTACCTTTCAAATAAAAAATTAAAACTAAATTTATCATTAACACATCTTTGTATAATATTATAGATTGAGGAAGACTTGGTGTACTCAACACCATTTGGGGTAGTATGTTTATTGCAGTAGCAAGTTGATAGAAAGATGTAGGTGTTCTAAATAATGCATTAACTTTTGTTAGAAGCCATCATAAAATTTGCACCGGTTTTTTTTATGCCATTGATGGAGACTTATGAGCAAGATTGTAAGAGTTTTGGAAAGTTCAACAATGTGAAGAAAGAAGTCGGCAGGGTGTTTGGGCTGCTTATGGCAAGATATATTTTTTTGTGTTTTATTTAAATGATTCACTTGAACAATAAAATCTATTTTCTATTTCTATTTCTATTAGTCTATAGTTAAATTCAAGAACCTCATGCCCCTTTTCGAGTTGGATTTGTAACGGGGATTACACCTATATATAATATAAAGAACATGACCATTTATTTCAATTAAAATCGACTTGATCCGATATTTTAGCAAATTTTGTACTCTAAACGTTTGACTGATATCTCTGACTTTTAAATGAATGAGAACAAAGTGAGTTGGCGAAGACATAATTGTTGGTTTGGAATGTATATCAGTCCTTCGTAAGTCGTAACCATATCCATCCGGAGAGTCGAACTCCAGTTCATCCACCAAAGGGAGTGAAAGTTTGTGAGTTTAGGAGCGAAAACATAAAAGAGACATGTTGGGGTATGAAATTGTAATTTTTGGGGCAAACACGAAACAGCCTTCTTGTCTTTTTGTTGTCCTGTAACGGTTTCGGCAATAAACCCCCAAATCATAGCATAAACCCTAGCTTCATCCTTCTCCTTAAATTAAGTGCCAACTCTGAGAAATCAGGTTAGATTCTCAGTTCAAGTCAACTTTATTTTGTTCTTTCTTATGGTTCGTTTCATCATATGAGTCTGAAAGGTTCATATCAGCCATTCTGTATGTAAATTTGAGCTAGCTTGAATAAATTTTCGATTGATACGGGAATAATTACGTCCTTAAATCGGTGCATTTTGGTCTGGATTCATATATGATCTGGATTTACTGGATTGGTTTCAGTATCCAGAATAGTGGTAAATTTTAATGTCAATGCCTCTAGTTTCTCGTTATTTTTGCTTAGTTTATAGTTATGTTATGCCCTTGGAAGTTGGAAGCATCCACATGGAGCATGGTGTATGTGATGTCGGGTTCTTTCGGAAATGATGGTATCCAGGAAGGTGTAAATGTCTCTTTTTTTCTCAATATCTATCAGGTCATGAAGCATTGAAATGATATGATGCTGGATACTTTCAGGAATGATTAAGTCCAATAACGTGTGTGTGTGTATGAGCCGGAGTGGGAATGATTAAGTCCAATAACGTGTGTGTGTATGAGCCGGAGTGGGAATGATTAAGTCCAATAACGTGTGTGTGTATGAGCCGGAGTGGAAACTGTAGTTGTTACTTGAATTATAGTGTAACAGGTTTCCTTTCGGTTCACTTTTTGTGTGGAGGTAAACAGTTTGTAGGAAGCAAAGTATCGGAACTCTAAATTCTCATGTGGAGAGCTACATTAATCTTTGGCCTTGTTTGCTCTGGTTGATGCTGTTAGGGGTTTAGACGTTAACATGAGAAATAACAAGTGTCTGCATTCTTTTAACCTGCAACACTCATCTTTTACTTGTATGATTCATCCAAGGGACGGACAAGAATGAGACCATGTTACTCTGAAAACTGGTAGTGCGATATAGTAGTTCATCTTATCTCTATGGGGATGATAAGTAGAAAATCCCATTTCCAGGAAAGAAGAGCCTCGGCTAAAATAATTGAATAGACCTTCATTTTTTTTATTTTACTTCACATTTTGTTTCAAAAAACAGCTGTAAGCAATCCGTCTTTATTTTACCAGAAACTGTGTTTATTTATTCCTTTTCCTCATTTTTATTGAATGGTTTTCCTGTGTAAAGCAGTGTACATCATGCAAAATCCATCGGTTCCAGAGCCCATGAAACCACAACCGATCACTTCGCCACCTCCACAACTCCATCAAGACGATGCAGATGAGGAAGATGAGAGCGTGAAGCAGCTCCAAGATTGCTCGTCTATCTACTTATCATTGCAGGATTGTTTGGTTACCGGCAATAGAAATTGGAAAGCCTGTCAAAAGGAAGTTCAAGCTCTCAAAGCATGCAATGAAAGACGAAAAAAAGCCTGAGAGCTACAGAGGAGAGTTCTTAGATCTACTCGTACGACTATTGATGCTAAGTTGCTAACAGTAGTAGAGAAGTAGTTTCCTTCATGGAGATTTTTGCACATTTCTCTTGTAAAATTACACAAATAAATACTTGATTTACTCTGCCAGAAGCGCAAATAAACCGGTATTTCCCCTTTTATTTTTCTATATACAATCTTGAGACCTCAGGGGTTGAAATTATGTGCTGAAAAAATGCAATCACTAGCAAGCCAAACATACAAAAAATGGAAACAATGTCCTAAGGCAAACCAACTTTACAATTTCTCACACTTGAATGGCTCATCCTCTTGTTTGAGAAGGGAAAATAGACCATCTATTGAAGGATCTTCCTCTGTCATTGATGGCTTTTCCACACCATACCAAAACACAAACTACCATAAGTACCGATAACGATAGCATTGATGACCATAAAACTTTCGCCCAATGTCTGATCGGCTTACATTGTCGCTCGACTATATCTACGATAGCATCTTTCACATCAGTACACTCCAACAGGCTTGCCACGTCCGGGTACACATTGATCAACAGTTGAATTGATTGACTGTAAGCAACCGCTACAGTGTATATTGACTCGGGGACAAATCTCCCTTTTCTCGTGCAATTGTTTGCAGTATCCGATTTAAAACAGACAAACGATGAAAAAACGTGGGTGGACATATTATTAGTTGTAAGCTTTTGAAATGCTTTAGAATATGACCAGTCACTGTCATGGACTCAATATAGGAAGAATCACTTGAGATAATGTAACAAATGACTTACGCTTGGTAAATCTGCGACTCGGATAGAATCGGCTTTGCAATTTCCAGGCGAATAGGTGTAATTCGGTGCATTGCCAAAAGGGTCACAAACATGCAACACCAACTGCTTGTCACTTAGTTTGCTTGTACTAAATATTTGGCGCATTTCTGAAACTTTTGAATTCATCTGCACATGGATTAGATAGAAGCAAATACAGATGAGAATACGTCGATGTTAACAGACTGTTGCGTACAGACATACAGGAGTTGATATTATATGTTACCTCCTCTACAACACTATGAATAAACAGTCCAATTTGCCTTAATTTAATCTCTGTATCTTCCAGTTTTGGGCATGGAAGCATTTGTGCGATGGCATGGTTCTCGGGATTTTCCTTGAAATCCTTCAATGTTGCACATGTATCCCTCACAAATCTGCAGATTGAAAAGATGAATTTAGACTGTCAAAGGAATGGAGTAATTTGAACTGAAAAAGACCAATCTGCCTCCTATTTCTAGAGGACCAGTTTATGCAATTAACAGCGTTTTTGGGCTGTGATTGTGAAACATTTTCTGGGAAGACTTGTAACTCTTCTAGTACAAGATATAGCAGAAACTATGACTTTGTAAAGACATAAAAGAGGTTCATTTCACCTTACAGCAAACACGTGCAATTTACTTCCGTTTATGTAAGGTGCAATGACACTCGTGCTAGAAGGTTACAAAAGTCTTCTGCATCACTACCTGATTCTTAACTACAGTTTAGGATGTGAAACCTATAAAATGCCCAGAGCAATGTTTAAGTTACTCTCAGAGGAAAATTGGCCTTGTGCATTACAGTACTAAAGGGGAGAGGGGGGAGGAGTGTGGTAATATGCTGATATTTCGATAATGCAGTCGAAAGAAGCAGAGGCAGAGAACGTTCATGCTCACGTGTTAAGAAAGAAATCGATACCAGTCATTATCCAACTTAATGAAGCCAGGATCCAGCATGCAAAGATCAAGCTGAAAATCATTGATGAAACTTTGTCAGACTCTATTTCTATTTCAGTACAGAACTTTCTCTAAACATTTGATTTGTTGCCACTTACACAAGAATAGAAGGCCGATGATGTAAGGCGAGCAGAACTGACACAAATTAGCAGCAAGTCATTAGTCTAACCAGGTGATATTGTCAGATGTTATCATCAGAATTCAGAAAGACATAAGGTTGCCTGTAGTATCGTTGATAAACAGAGAAAAACAATATTCTGCATCACTTTTGTGTGTCATTTTTATAAAAAGAGACTCAAACGGTATACAGGTTCTATCAGATTGATAAGTATTTTCCTAACCCCAACGAACAGAAAATGACCGATACAAATTATCTTTAGCTAATCAACACGATATTGTACGTATGAAATGATTGGATTGCATTTATGACTGAGACTTACGCAAACCAGAAACCAAAAGCGCAAGGTTGAATGAGACAATGACAATATTCACCACATATCTGAAAATATTATCAAGAAGCAATTGTCAATATCGGTATCAAACATGTTCAGTAAGAACAGGCCAGTAGGAGTGTAGGACACTCTTACATTGTTTGAAGGGCTCGATCAAACAATTTTCTGAACTCATCGACAAAACTTTGTAAGCTTTCCGATTCCTTTTTCATCTGGCGTGCCACGGAACTGAATATATTTCCAATGTCTGCGTTGTACTGTTGTAAGTACGTCTCCATTTGTATGAACGTAATTTTCACTTTTCCCATGGTTTCACAAGTTTTCCCAGCAGCATTATATACATCTTCTTCAACCCTTTTAGTCCTCCCCAGAGCCTTCTCATTCGCTGCAATTACAAGCCCGCTAGCAACCCTACAGAGTGAACACTAACTCATTAGTCTGATGAATAAGACACTCAGGAGTCAGGGCAGACTCAGGTATAAGTAGGCAGGGCCGCAGGGGCATTCACCCCATAAAAATGAAAATCAGTTCTTATAATTTTAGGTCCCACCCTAGATATATCGAAGTTTTAACAACATTCGGAAGAACTTACATGGCAAAAATGCTGAACAAGACAATGAGCAATAGTAACAGTAGAAATGATGAATATGGCTGTTCCACTTGAGCTGTAGATGTATTGCCATGTAAGAACTTCTTCACAACTAAGAATGTCCCGAATCCAATACCAGAGAGCAGCCATATCAATCCCACAGTGTAGCCATGAATTCCTGTGAATGCTGCGGACTATACATTCGACATGAGAGTGAGAAATCGAACAGTTTATATACAGCCTAAGCTACAAAGAACTGGCATTTATTATTGTTCTTTAAAAGTAACTTACAGCCCAGTAATGGATGTTCCTAAAATCATAGTCACCACCATAGTGCCTGAATTTTCTCAAAGGATCAGGCCTTTTGGCAATCTGATCAGAGACAGTACTGGATCCAAGAACAAGAAAGTTCTGAGTGATGAGAACTGTTGACAGAAAAAGGAGAAGAAAAGTAGTTGATCTAGACATAAGTTGATGAATCTGTTAATATTTTTTCTTTTTGTACATATTTTAAGGAGGGTGAGTTTGAGATCAAGAGACACATATACTGGAAAGGAGAAAGGTAGGCAAAAGAAGGGGGAGAGAATGAATTCCATGACACATTGCTTAAGGTAAGAATTGCTTGTAGCCATAGTTTTTGCAACAAACTTTTGTTTGTTACAAGGAATTTAGTAAACTCAATAGTTTATTTCAGGCTAAAGTCTAACAGTGTCATGTAATGCGGATTGCGTGCTGTCATAAATTCGACAAAGGGAATGTATGAAATTATGTAGAAATTAATGGAACTTAGTGAATAATTAACGTGTGTGACAAATGCATTGCATATTTGCATGATTCTTTAATTTGTGCCGAGCATTTGGTTGCTTAAACAAGCAGGTCTAATTTTCAATTTCCATTAATTATTATGTTTTCTTAATTAACCTTGATTTACTGTAATGACCCGGCACGCAAGAAGATCCTGACCTTTCGGGCCGGCATGATTACTTCTGGATTGATTGCTGAGTTGGTAAGACGCTTCTACTACAACTAATAGGTCGGGTTCGAGTCATCTCAGATGGAAATGGAGAACCACTATTGATCATTGTTTTGCCGCTTCAAAAAAATTGTAGGAAACTAACAAAAGTTGGGTTCTTTAACAAATTTACGGAATATTTTCCCATCATTAAAATAAACCGTGATATTTCTCAACAATTTGTATTTAAAAATAACTCAAATTCTTCCCAAATCTTAGGCCTTTTCTTATATGGGTAATGGGTCCATTAATCAGCCCAAATTCAAGCCCATATTGTTAATATCATCTTCTTCATAGTCTCTCACAGTCACTGTATCAGTGATTCAGTAATCAGTATCACTACCGTACCGCCTCCCGGTTTGTCGATTTCCCCTCCAGATGATACTCCCTTCGTCTAAGGAGAACTAGCTTTGTGTTAGAGCGCGCTCTTCTATCTGAAAGAATCTGTTCGCGAACTGGCGATTTATGACTAGCACAAACTGAGCTCCCATCATCTCCACAAAGACCACCACCGTGCTCCTCCTCTGGAATGCAACACTGACGGCTGAGCAATCAATCCTTCGCTCTCTCACAAAATCAACCAAATCCAAACCCCAATAATGTCCTCAATCCTTTCCAGAATCCCCTCCAAGTCACTCCTGGCCCGAACCCTACTCCACCGCTCACTCTCCACCGAAACCCAAACCCAGAAGCTCGAACGACTCGCAGACGAACTCATCGACCTCACCATCATAGAGCGCCATGATTACGGCATCTTATTGCGCCACAAGATGGGTCTCAATCGGTTCGGCCCTGCTGCCGCCGCACCTGCGGCCGCGGCACCGGGGGCAGGATCTGCCGCACCTGCTGCGGCCGCTGCCAAGGAAAAGACAGCTTTTGATGTGAAATTGGAGAAGTTTGAAGCGTCGGCCAAGCTGAAGGTGATTAAGGAGATTAGGGGTTTTACGGATTTAGGGCTGAAGGAGGCCAAGGAATTGGCGGAGAAGGTGCCGACGGTAGTGAAGAAGGGGGTTACGAAGGCGGAGGCCGAGGCGATTTTGGAGAAGCTCAAGGGAATTGGTGCCACTGCCGTTTTGGAATGAAGTTAGGTTTTCAAATTTCTGTTTTGCTTTGTTTTCGTAATGTAGAATTATATTGACTCTCATTCTTGAAGGGAAATGAAATCAAGCTTCAGTGAGTAGTAAGCGTCGTGAGGATCGTTAGTTATAGATGATGAAGTTGGCTGTGTTGCGGAATTTGAATGGAATAAGGCTTTGATTTCTGCTTCCTTGGTTTTTCTTTGCTTTTGTAGCGTAGAATGGCAGTGAACTTCATTCATCTATAGGAAAGAATTTAGCTTCTGTGAGTTATTTACTGTTGTTGAATTGATCATGAGTTGTTATCCGTGGCGAGACCAATGTTAGTTATATAACACGAATGTTGGAGCTGCATTTGATTGTATCATTACCATTCTGGGCTTAGCTTATACCAGTAAATGATTCCTTTTTTACTTTTGTGATTTCTTGGTTATTAGACAACATTTGTTGATTTGGTTTGTTTGCTTTGGTTGGTTTAATTCTTACTTTGCTGCTGATGTAGAATGAGATGGCTTTTGATTCACGAAGGGGAATTAGATATTAGCTCAGATCGTTTCAGCCTTAGATAAGTGCCCTTAAGTGGTTAATTTAAGCAATATATCGTTCTTACTTTCTTAGCTCTAAGAATGATGATTGTTGGTGGTTCCTTTACTGGGAAGTGTGGTGTCGTCTTTTACTGCATTCTGTGCCATTGGATTATGAATTACTGGGTAGTGTGGTTTCTTTATTGGATTACTGCTAGATTTGTATTCTTGCAATCATGTTATTTGTATTGTTGGTTGTTACATGGTTTAATTTAGTTTTAAAGTCTGAATTACGGATGTGCAGTTATGATTTGCAACTTGTTTCTGGTTTATTTGTCCTGTAGATCCTACTTCTGGTGTTGGGGATCAGTTGAGTAAGCACATATGAAATGGATTTTGCAATGATTTGATTTGCAATTGGAGAATATGATCTGAACGAATAAGTCTAACTTTATCCATCAATTTTCTTAGGGGCTGATTAACTTTGGTGCTAAGTTTAGCTGTATATTTCAGAAATTGTTTTAGAAGTGATGACTGCATATTGTAGCACTTAAAGGCTTGGAGTGTGATATACTAGAAATCTTGTCACACTTAATATTTTGCCTTTAATTTTACATTCTGGCCTCCTGATATCTATTACCAGTTCATCAGTCATGTGCCGATTTTAGAGCCTAGAATGGTGTTTCCTCCCTATCTTGAACTTGTTTTGTTGTACTCTAGATATCGCCATTTACGTAGTACTTGCTCTACTTTTTATTATCTACTAACTTTTAAGCGGACGGGAAGCTGCAAAGCCTGCTGCTTTGTTTGGTTTGATCAGAAATCTCTCTTTAATGTTGTCTTTACAGCAAAAAGGGCTGTTTGAACGATGCTATTAGTTTGATGGGGGAGTAGTGCACTGGTTGATGGTTGAATGTACATTCTTTGGCAGGACTGTAGCTTATGGCGATGGAGTGTCCATCAGAAAGATGTACTGAAATTTATACTTCCCCGTCCCAAATTTTTTTAATCGATTGCGGTTAGCGCGTAGCTTTGGAAGAGAAATTGAAGTAAGAAGAAAAAAAAGGCTGTATATGATGGTTCATGGTTGTATAATTAGAGTTTTTTGTCCCTGATAGTTAGTTGTATCATAGAGTTGCAAATTGGTGAGGCATAAATAACATAAATTATACAGTAATGAGTATGAATGGTATATTACTCTTCAATTTTAATCGTTTTACTGGACAACATTTTGTTGTAGTAGTTGAAGTCTTTTTCATTTGTATTTTCTTTGTTCTAAGATTCTTATAATTGAAGTGTTCATATATCGAGTGATTTGATTATTTTTAATAAATTTCACTTTTATCAACTCTTGTATTACATCGTTTATGGTTAGGCATCCTCTATATTAGAGTAATAAAAATACATAACGATATAAATAGAGGTGTTTTGAATTGCAACATAAACTATCAGAGTGTTTTGTTTATGATAAAATTACACGTTTATTTTCAAAATCTTGATCGTGGGTCTTGAATGGTCTTTCTTCACGAATTCGTGCCTATTAAACGAGTCAAGTATTGTGATACTCAACTTGAGCAAGTTACAAGTAAAAAGATGGTCTGAGCTAAATAATTATTGACCCTTATTTATTGATAATATTGAAAATTAATATAAAAAATATATAAATTTATTAATATAATGAGCTTAACCTGATCGAACCGAACTGTTAATTCAATGATCCGCTCTAATTAGGAATGAGGTGGCTCATTAATTTCCCAAAGAAATTATCCATACTCCTAAACAACTTACAATTACAATTTTAAAAAGGGCACTTAAATCGAAAAAAATATTCATATTTTTGTTCTGAGATATATAATAAGTAATTTTAAGGTATTTAAATCTAGGTTTTAAACCCGGCGGTTCGACCGGTTTAACCGGCAACCCGCACTTGAACGGGTTAAAACCCCCCAAAACCGGTAGTACCCGTTTTTGGGTCAACCGGGGTTAAACCGGGATTAACCCGGGACCCGGAAGGGGTTAAACCGGGGTTAACCCGGGTTGACCCAAAAAAAGAAATTTAAAAAACTGAAAAAAGGTAAAAACGGCTAA
>JAYMSL010001702.1:0-16267 GCA_036897195.1 Plantago coronopus
AGATACAATTCCGTACCAAGTGAAGATTGATGTTAATGGCGTTTACGTAATGTAAAGAAGAAATAGTCGATCATCGGAATAAGATGTTCGGTTCGGAGTAGCATTGGTGGTAGAATGAGAGGGTGGTTTCGGCGAATCCCGTGTTGTTGGTTTATGTTCGGGTCAGTGGTTTAGGTTCAGGTTCAGACGGTACTGGGTTCAAGTTTGGGAATTGATTCAAGCTTCAGGTGTTGGTTTAGATGAATTTTGGTTTGGGGTGAGGTTTAGGTGAACTTTGTCTTGTCGTTTAGGTGGTTCATGTATGATTTGCAGGTGTTGGTTTAGTCAATTTCAGGTTTGGGGTTCAACTAGGCTTTCATTGTTAATCTTGGTGTTGAGTCGCGGTTAGGTCTGGTCATGTCTTTGACATCTGTGTATTTGTTTCCGAGCATCTCTTATGCTCTTTTCTTTTTAATACAAAGAAAAATTTGTCGTTTAAAAAAAAATAGTCGAAAAGTATATCGAATATCTTTTATTTAAATTGTAATTTTAAATTATTCATTAATTATCATTTAAGTTGAGGGTTTGATTACATGATATCTTTATTGATTCTAAGCAAAATGTGGAAAGTGGTTTGGAGTCCCACTTTTTAAAAAAAATTAGCAGTTACAAATTTAGATAGAAATTATTTATCCAACTTCCATGGTCTATTTTTTCCAAATCTGATTTCCTAAACCGTCAATTCAAAGCAGGACACGTCCTCCTCCTCAAAGCTTCAGTTTTTATTTATCCAACTTCCATGGCAGACTCTATTTGCTCTGCTAATTGATATATATACTCCACCATTTACTCATTTTCCTACCTTTAATGTATAATCATTAATCACACATATATCATTCTGTCACCCCTTTCTCTCTCTCTCTCTGAAAAGCTTGATCTCTTGCTGTGTCGTTGATCATCTCTTGCTGCCTCGGTTGAGACGACGATCAGGACATCTGTTCTAAGGTAATTCATTTCCTTCATTACTTACTTTTCTCTTGATTAATCACTGCTTTTATTTCTTGATCACTAATCATTGTTCAGATTCTGTTTTTGCACAAGTACCCTACTAGGTGTTTGATAAAATGTTTCACTCACGTAACTCACACATGGCTTTTATTAATACATATTATTGCAACTTACATAATTTTAATCAGCGTGCCAAATGAACTAGACAACTATAGCATCTATGTTTCCACTCATAAAGTCAAGACCTGATTCATATATATTTGTTTCACATATAATGCTGCTCAGTATATTTTTTAGGTGTGTGAGATTTTATTTATTGGATATATTTGGGTTTTGGATATTATTGCTCCGTATGTTGTGATGTGTTAGGAGAGTGTCAAATAATCTGCGTTTTGCGGTGTGTCTGGACTCTGGAATCTGTCAAATAATCTTCGTTTTAACAATGACAGGAGGACCGTGTTGGAAATAGTAGACTGGATTAAAATGGGTTTTATGGGATTGGTTGAACGGTCAGAGGCATGGTGAATTATTCGTGCAATATTGCTGATCGTATACTTCGGCCTGAAAACTGTGCGCACCTCACGTGGTTTGCTACCGTACTATGGGTTGGTTCGAGAATATGTGGGGCGGTGGATGCTGTCTTATGAAGCGGAGTCGAGGGAGAAATGGAGCTACTGTGTACGTTTTCTGGGGATCAAATCAAACAATTTATTAGCTACTCTGTCAGGTTGAGGTGCTGTAAAGCTTCAAAGATCGCTATTCTGTTTGAATTGGCAATATCATCTTATAATTATCCATGCTTTGTTGGAGGTTTAGGCTGACTTCGTTATTGACAACAATGTTTAACTTGGCTTCTCAGAACTTAGCTTTGTAAAACCACCTTTAACTTAGCTTTAAAACTAACGATAGTAAGGACGACCACGCGGGAAACCGCGTGTCAGAGTTGCTTGTATGGTATAATCAAGATTATGGATTTTTATACTTATATAATATTACATGTGTATGACCTAAGTTGATTTAAAAATTTAGAGTGCATACTACACAGTAAGAAGAAAGACTTGTTCAAAGGTCTAAAGTTATCATGCAATAGTTCTATTATTTGCATAATCAGACTTTCAAGTCAATGTAGCTTTATGGCACTATTGACTTACTCAATAAATGCATGTTTGAATTCATATGCAAATATTAACTTTTTATTGACATTGAACTCCTTGATTCTCCACATACTACTCTTCCTAATTCAATCCATTAAAATCCCTTTTATATTTTTCTAGATTATACTGTAAAATTTACTTTCATGTGTCTTTACAAATATGTAATTTCACATTGAGTAAGGGAATGGCATATTTGAGTCAGCTAGCTTCTGTTGTTTGGGAGAGCTTCAGAATGCTAGTCCTTGTTTCCTTGTTGCATTCATACTGTATTTTCTTGGGGCTGGGGTTTAATACCAAGTGTCTGTTGTTTACCATAGGTTCTCTCCTCCTATGGTGTTGTGCACATTCTATTTGGTTTTATTCTTTTACACGCACCTGCACCAGTTTTATTATTATGCATTCGTACTTTGTGCCCATGGTTGTTGGTCCGCCCCTGCAGTATTTGTTACAGGGCATGTATAAATATTTCGTGTTGTTTTGGAGCTGGTATACTTATCTGACCATATGGTATAAAAGGCTAACTGATCTTGCTGTAACTTTTGAGAACTGTTGCTAT
The DNA here is from genome assembly GCA_036897195.1 of Plantago coronopus. Taxonomy (NCBI): domain Eukaryota; kingdom Viridiplantae; phylum Streptophyta; class Magnoliopsida; order Lamiales; family Plantaginaceae; genus Plantago; species Plantago coronopus. Next base: position 2,698 of record JAYMSL010001702.1, read on the forward strand.
ACAGTGATGAACGTGTTACAACTTTGATATGTGGAGTAGTAAATACTACATAACTGATATTTTGGAAGACAACAATGGTGTTATGAAGAATTCCTCTTGGAATGTCGTGCCGCTGACCTACTGAAGACTTCTAGCTATATTGGTGTGAAGATGACTCTTAATGACCCTATATATTCCTATATATTCCTGTTGGTGGTTTATTTCTGATCGTGTATTTCTTGACTCTCGGCCGTGCCACTGCTTACTTGGAAATGGACCCTCTTTGTCATTGGAAGCATAATATTAGCTTGGAAGATTGGAAGAATAGCTATGTCATGATTAGGAAGTTGTCATATCATAATTGTAATGTGTCTTGGTTTTATGGTACTGTAAATTCTGGGCCCTCGAAGGCAAGCTTGTTTTGGGGTTCTTATAAACCTCCGTGAACTCTCAGTTTTATTATTAATAAAATGTTTTTCCAAAAAAAAATAAATAAAAAGAAATAAAAATAAAATATGTATGTGTTTTGTCTTATAGATTGTAAGAATAAAGTAAACTTGTCACAAAAATCCAACCACTAAATTATAAAATCCTATTCACATGTGAAAAATTCCTAAAATAAGTAAAATGAAAAAAGAAATGTAATCAAAACATGAATATTGAGTTATGAGTAACTTTCATTTTCACTATTTGGAAAAATAAAATGGCATGACAAATTGACAATATTCACGTTACTTCCCTTCTCATTCCAAATACCTTTTTGTTAAGATTATGCAAATACTATAATATATGATAAGTTAATTTATTAAAAACATGTTCACAATGACCATACAAAAAGTTAAATATAAAAAACAAAATCAAATGCATACAAAAAGTTGAATATAAAAAACAAAATGGAATTAATTGCCCTGACGCAAGCCATGTAAGCCAAGCCGGACAAGCCGCCTCGTGAAAGCCGTGACCTCGCTTTATACATGAACCCCCGCTCATTTATCCAACAAACCATTTCTTCTCATCTCACAATTTTCCAATTCCAGCATTTTTCATAACAAACCAACGAAAGCAGCCTCAAATTTCCTCTCACTTTCACCTGAAACTCACAATCAATCCGTTGCAATAATGGGAATTGTGAGGCTAGAGGAGACTCGCAGAGCTGAGCTGGACGAGTTCCGCCGGATGCTGCTCTCCTGCGCGGCGGTGCACCGGCGGAAGGATGATGAAGGGCTGGGCGGAGGCGAAGAGGTGGATAATTCGTCAGCTAGAAACGGCGACGTTTTGGATAGGCTTGTTTGTGTTACGAGCGGAGTGAGCTATCTGGGGATTGCGATTGTGAACCAGCTGCTAGTCAACGGATACTCTGTTCGGATTATTGTTGATAATGAAGGTGAGTTTTTGCTGCGAATTCGTCTTAATTTGAGTTTTCTGTTTTCGGTTAATTTTGATTTTGGGTATGGAGAAATCTAATCGTTATTGAACTTTGAATAATTGATTAAAATTTATATTTCTCTTGATATGTTTGGGATTTTCTAAAGATAAGTAAACATTTTTTGAGTAATTTGATAATTTCTGTTTTTTCGTAATTTACAAATCACTAAAAATGTCAGTAGTACTCCCTGTGTCCGCCAAACTTCATACGTGCAGAGTTTTAGACGAAAAGTTAAATATAGTGTTGTAAAAGATGAAAATTTGTTGTGTCCTTTGGAAGATTTAAAGGTGTGGGTTATATGCCATTTATATAAATGTATCTAAAAGTGGCAAATTATATGAAGTTTTGTGAGACGGAGTGAGCCGTTTTTCGAATTCCATGATATTCATGTTAATATTTTACTGTAAAATCCCCCAAAATCGGATACTTGTGGGTAATTTCGTTCTTCTGGGAACAAAGTCTTAATCCAGGCACAAAATTTAGCAGAGTTTGTCGCTGTTGAATGGCGTTAAGCTGTCGTAGTTTGTAGGAAAGAAGAAATAGACCTGAGAGTTGAATTCAATAATTTTCTGACTTTGCAGGCCAGTGTTAATGTGATAATGTGAGGTACTATAACAAGTACTAACACTCATTAATTATTGGATCTGGATTGCTTCCGAATTTTAGATTTGTGCTGTGTCATTGTGAAATGTCATTTTCAGCTATGGTTTCTTGATTTATAGGCCAAATGGGATATCTATACAAAATTGATGTCTGTTAAGTTGACTGTTATTTATGGATTACTGTAGTACTTGGACTGTGATTTGCTGTCTAGTATTGATACAAGCTGGGATTTGTTTATGTGTCTTGACAGTCATTTTGAGTTTTTCAACTGTATGTTGCAAAATAGTTTTATGGCGTTGAATATATGAATCATACGTGGACCGATGATAAGTTGACATTTTGCTTGTTTATATATGTATTGTTGGTTCTTGTAGACTTTTAGTTTCTGTAGTTGTTCAGAGCAGATGTTTTCATTTCCACATGTCGTAATGGAGGAGGAAGTATTTCACGTAGCTGTTACGGGTTTGGTGGAGGATACATCGATTCTCCTTAATAAAATGTTAAGTCAACCTGAATTCAAAAGATTGATGGCGATGGTTTGATGTTCTGAATGTCGTGTTTGCGTTTCTGCATAGTGTGTATTGACCTTTTCTGGTTAAACAGCTAAGATTGTCAGCTTTACCCGAGTAACGAATGAATTTAATTGCTAGTGCAGAAGATGTAGAGAAGCTAAGGGAGATGGAAATTTCCGGTGAAATGAGTCTCAATAACTGCGTTCTTGATATAGTCATGGCCAAGATGTCTGAAGTTGAGAGCTTAGTTGAGGCATTTAATGGTTGCCGAGGCGTTTTTCACACTGGAGGTTTTGTTGATCCTGCTGGATTATCTGGCTACACCGTGAGTATTTCAGTTCACTCCCTTCCCCTGCCTAATTAATTGGTTGTGTACTTCGTATTTCTACAGTCTGCTAAACATAACTGATGTCAATTTCTTTTAACTCTTACCACCAATAAAGACTTATTTTCACTCTAGGCTTGCCAAGGCTGATTGTTTTGACCATTTTTTACCGTGTAACTTGGTCTGATAGTGATTCGGAGATTATTGTTCTGAATAAAAATATAACTTAAGAGTCTTTCTTTCATGATTTAATTCTTAACTGGTAATAAGCTGTACAATAAATTAGTGGTGTCTGAAGTGTAAACATAAATCTAAAAGTGTCGGTGTCAATCATCATACCTCTAATCCTTATGCAAGTAGCTCTGCCAATGTCTATAGTCGACTAATGTCTGCTGATTGATGAATGTAAAACAGACCATGAATGCACATAGTTTTTCAAACGAAGTTGCTAATTTTTTTTCAATCCTCTAGTTAACAAAAACTCACATGCAATATCTCTTTGCAGAAATCCATGTCTGTAATCGAAGTGAATGCAACGAAGAATGTTATGAGGGCATGCAGGATTTCATCCTCTGTTAAGCATTGTGTGCTTACCTCCTCACTGTTGACTTGTGTTTGGCGAGATAACTCTGCGGATGAAGTTTCTCACCTGATTGATCACAAGTCATGGAGTGATGAATCGCTCTGCATAAACAAGAAGGTATTGTTTCTCATTGAAAATGCATAAATCAGTCTTAATTGAGATCAGTAACAAATTCATTTATGATAATCGAAACGAAGTGGAATCTGAAGTTTCATGCACTGAAAGAAATCTTCGTAATAGTTGACATGTAAAGTTGACATGTTATTTCAGCTACATATACAGTGCTAAATATACTAGAAGTGCAAAATAGTGAACGTACCAGCTTTTGCTTATCAAATCTGCCGAATTGCCTTACTGATACGACATTATAGGGATCGGAATCTCCACTGGCAATAAAATTAAGTTTGTAGTTATTACTTCAGACTGTTTCACAAATCTCTATTTATTCTGGTGAGTGACATGATTTTCTTCCTTACATTCGACAGCTTTGGTATGCACTGGGAAAGCTAAGGGCAGAAAAGGTTGCGTGGGAGATGGCCAAAGATAGTGGAGTGAGATTAGCTACCATATGCCCAGGACTAGTCACTGGCCCAGACTACTATAACCGAAATCCAACATCTACTATTGCGTATCTTAAAGGTGTTCAAGAGATGTATTCATATGGATTGCTTGCGACTGTTGACATAAACAAACTAGCAAAGGTTCATGTCCGTGTGTTTGAGGAGATGAAGAAGGCGATATCTGGAAGGTATGTTTGCTTTGATCGTGTAATCGAAACAAGAGATGAGATTGAAAAGTTGGCCTGTGACACAGGCATCGATCAAAGCTTAATTAGAGGGGGAGCCTCTTGCAGTACTATAACTCGATTTGAATTGTCTAATGCTAAGATTGTTTCATTGATGTCAAGAACTCAAAGATGTATTAGAGAATGATGTGGTGTGGATTATAGAGATGTCATTTTGATCGTCTAGATAGTCGCAGATTAGAGTTGTTACAAATGTAGATTATATATATGTCATAAGGTATTCATGAAGTTTTGAATAAAAATGATTGGAAAACAAGCTTTACAAGGCAGTTACTCTTACTCTGGACTCCTGGATGAGAAACCTCAGTTAGCGCCTGCATTCGAACTTAAGTTGGAATGCAGAAGTTCTACTTGCTTTAGGGAATAAGATTTAGGGAGCAATTAGGTCATCTCGATTTTCAGAAACTCGAGGAATTGGATGATAGTCTTATTCCCCATCGAACTAAGGCTCTAACTTCTAGCATTTGACGAATTAGACGAACATAATTGAGTTCTTGATCCCGTCTTCATGTCAATTTCCATTGAATTCATTGACACTACCAAAGTCGTTAAACATGATCAACAAGTCGAAGGGTGCATGGTTACATTTTGTAGACTGGTTTATGTTAACTATCTCGCGCTGTCTGCGGATTTCTTACATGAACTGTAGTACTTTAAAACAAGGTTAAATCGCTAAACGTGTCACTTATAGTATCTCGAACAATGGTATCTGATTCTGAAGTAGTACAAGTGCCACTTATGACATGGTATCAAGGCCAAACCTACCGGATAGATGGCTTGGAACCTTTCAAATATGAGTGTAGAGTACATTGTATTATATACTGCATCTAGACAAGAGCCTTATTTCAAGGGGATGTCATCTTCCATATGTGTAATAAGAAGATGAGTATTTTTATGATGGCTCAACAACTGGTTCTTGTATTTTTTGTGAATGGACAAAAGATGACATCCAAGATTGTGAAAGATTGAGTTAAGTACAACAAACTAATAACTTACAAAGAGAATATCCACTTCCTTTAGAAGATGTGGAATTTCGTAAAATTATTGTCTTTACTTTATTCAAAATGAGCTTCTTGTGTGCCTTTTGGATGCCCTGAAAAATGATGTCCGTATTAGGGACGATACCCCCATGGATTCATCCTTGTTCCCTGCATTTGGTTCCCTCAGGTTAATTGCTAGTTCTGTGATGTAGGCTTGTAAATCGGATATGAACTCGTTAGAACCCGCACTCCACCTCCAGTTAACATGATGCAGCGTGGGAGCACTATCTTAGGACCGGATGACAGTTGCTACCACCCGGAGTAGTGTGCGTACACAAGTAAGGCTCCGTTCTTTTCAGCTAGGAATTTTTTAACTGAATTGAGTGGATCTGACGTGAAGTACAAATTTGAACTAATTAAATCTAAACTGAACTGAATGAAGTTGAGCTTAAGTTGAAAGGAACAAAACTTTGTTGATTCCGCAGAATACCGAATAATTGACATATTTAAAGAAGATTTTTATTCAATAAATTATCCAAATTGTCTAAAATAAACAACTCAGAAGTGATTTAATAATAAAACCTAGATAAATTAATACTAATGTGCTAATTAGCTAACCGTTCAACCCAACTAAAATACTAAAATTAACTTGTCTTCAAATTGTATTATGCATTCTACCTCATATTGCATATTGATACCGGGCAAGATAAAATGTGGGTGGCATCTACATCCGTTCAATACCCGTCATGCTCAACATTCGAGCACTCATACTCGACCCAACTAGTCACCCGCCAAAGTTATACGACACATTACAATAGAAAAGGTATGTGATTTGTCATATATGATTGTCACTTAATCGATTAATTTCATCTTAATTACTAACATAAAATGATTTGACTATAAAAAAAACATTTTAATTGTGAATAAAGTCGCTGATTACTTTACTAATTAAGATGAGTGGTTTAAAAAGTTCATGTAAAATTTTATATTATAAGGTAACTGATTAGTTAATTACCACTTGTATTGTAAATTCATTTTACGAACATATCTGAAATACCTGTAACTGGAAAATCGTTGTTTCTTATAACTACGCATATTCCATTTTGTGGTCATGTATGCGTCGTAGTCTTGACAATTTCAACATTAGAAGGTTGATATAGTTACGAATACACAAGACAAACGTTGAAAATACTTTTACTCACGCTTGTCATCATGTCTTCTTTTTAACGAAGTTGATGCATTCGATATATATCATCTAATGATCTAAATGTCAACAAAGTTAAAGTTAATATTATCATAATATAGAAAAGGAAAGATAAATATAAAAATGAAATGAAATTAAGTCTAGCTTTGAGTCTTACTCACTCTCACGTTCGTGCACTCTGCACCACCTAAAGAAAATTAAAAATGAAAATTAAACTTAAAACAAAAGAAATTAAATTAAAAATTAAAGGAGTGGCTTTTAGTCACTCAAAGACATTTTCCAATTTTGGTTGACAGTATAAACATTTTAAAACAATATTACAAACTTTATTCTAAGAAAAGTATTGTTTCTCTCACTATCTGGATAACATAAAAGTTAGTATTAAATTCCTAAATAATGCTTTGCTGTAGTCAAGATTTAGAAAATCATTAGAAAATAATTTCAAGCCTCACTTCTCTCACCCTCAATATATATACCCCCAACACACACATTCATTCATTCTACTAATCACATCTACTCTCTTGAGAGTTAACAAGCTCTCAAATTCGCATTTAGCGAATATCCGTGAGAAATCAAATTCTTGAAAAAAACACTGTTCTTGGTGATCCCGTGTCTTGCAGACAAGTCCTCGAGCTCTATTTCATTCCAAATTGAAGAAATCCGGTCGAGCGCTCCTCTTGGTGGTTTCCAATAGCATTCATCTTCGAGTTTGAGGTATGTGATTATACGATTAGTCTTGTTTTTCTTTTTTGATGATATTGTGTGAGAATGCAGGGTCCTTTAAATGAGTTTCTAATACCTTGCCTTTGCTTTATGATTTGTTCCGTGTATAAAGTGGTGTCAGTTTGTTGATCATCGTTTTAGAGTTCTGAGTCTCGAGTTTGAGTAATGTGAATCTTGTTTAGTTGTATAACTGCAAACTTTTCTGAAATGAGTGAATCAGTATGTTCGTAACCGTTGAAGAAAAATGTAATGAAATTCCTTTCTTTTTGGGATATATTAGCTTTAGAAAGTGATATAATTAATCAAGAATGCTTTTTCTGAAAACGTTGGAAATCCACAGTCGTATAAAAGGTTCTGTTACAAAATCTTCCAGCTAACCAGATTATCAAATGTTTTAAGGTTTTGTTTGGAAACGGCCTCCTAACTTAAACTAGTGACGACTTCCGTAGCTCTTTTGTCCCTCCGATTATGATATTCCGACGACGGAATTTTTTTAATTAATGATTATTTTTTTCCAAAAAAGAAAAACTCATTTTAGTTATGGGTGGCATTTATTAGTTTAGTGTGTTATGATTAGTTAGTTCGTGTTGGAAATGACAGTCTAACGGATTTAGTAATTCCAAATCCAAAATGTTTTGGTACTAAACGAAATGGGGTCTTGTCCTTTAAGACGGGTTAGTTCGCCTTGGGAAATGACATGACAGCCAAATATTCCAATTTCCCATGATTAATACTAACAAAATATAATGAATGCCCAAATTAGTTTTAAAAATTTTGCACTTTCTTGCTCAAACCAATAACGCCCATAACTCATAGTACTAGTATCTTTGGGAAGGAATTGTCCATGCAATCGTGCATAGTTGTGTCTGAAACATCACGAGATACAACCGCATACCATAGTATAGACTAAACCGTTTAGGTGTGGACTTATTGCCGTCTTTCACTTTTGTAGTGCCTTTCACGTTCTCTACTTCTACATACCATTTAGTTTCTTTACCAAAATCTATATAAAAAGGAAAATAATTATTTTTACCAAGAAAAAGAATCATGTATATGTAGGATATATATTTGGAATATGCCATGTTATCACGTTAGTATTGAACTTGAAGAAATGACTTCTTGATTCTATCTCTGTACTCTTGTCTTAGCTTCGCAATATGTAGACTACTTGACTTGGCAAGCAGTGATTTTAAAATTTGGATATATCGCGTGACAAGTTCATAAAGTTATGAGTTATGAATACACGAGAGTGAGAGAAACAATCACACTACATGTACACTGTTGTATATGTAATTTCGCGAACACTCGGTTATCTATTTGTAATTTTCGAAACTCGTATTCGAAATTACGAAAGTGCCCATTTCAATACACTAAATAAACATGTTGTTGTTTAAAATAGAAGCAGCTAGTACTCCCAGTTTGAAAATCTGAATTCACTTAGAAGGTACTACTGACATAATGTTCTACTATCTACCTGGGGTTTATATCCCAAGTGAAAATCAGTTAAATCACTTGCTGCTACTGTAGTTTCTGTAACTGAAATTTAACCTTATTTTTTCACTTTGAATAAGTTCTGTTCTTCTACATCTAAAGCTGCTTTTAACTAATTTGATTTTGACTTTTGACTAGTAGTACATGACAACTGAGTGATCATTAAAATAATTTAAAAATTAGATTAAAATAAACCATCTATTTCAGGACAAAAGATTAAGAGCTTAAACATTGTCATTGTCGTAAATGATGACCATGATTACATGTATCAGAGTCATCAGACAACCTTTCGGCTCATCTAGTTTAGTTAATCCCCTTCCTAATACCATTTTATAATATCATTAGACACTAGCCTATTTTATTACAATATAGACCCATTTAATCAATAGTTAAGACAGTTACGAAATAGCGTCGATCAACGTATATTTGAGTTTCAAGTATGTGAAATTGTGAATACGATATTAGAATGGTAGAATGATATACTATGTTGGGGTTTTAACGAAGAAATTCGTGAACATGATGTTAGAATTGAGTGATTTGCGACTTGAAAGGATGTTAGACCTGGGTTATTTGCGACTTGATATGATGTTTGGGTTCGATGAATCTGATAGTGTGCGAATGATGTTCACAGGGCTGCTAGGTCAACAGCAGATTATAAAAACAAGTTTGAAGAACAATCCAGTTAAGCATGGAGAATGAAACCACAAGGCAAGATTAACTCTAGGTAACATCCCATGTGGATTCTCTCATGCTCTCTTTGGAACTTGCCTTATATTTTACTCTCTTTTTTTCCTTAATTTATTTATCTTTCTTAATCCTACTATTAAAATGTAATTAAGGAGTCAGATCTCAATGTGAATTCATCTAATATAAGGTAGTACAAAGCTATTAATGAACAATTAAGAAGTAAGCAAACACAATTACTAAGATTCCTTTCTGAAAATTTGGGGAAGAACTATAAGTATTGACTACTTTGGTTTACTCAAAGATCTTATGGATTTTTGAGCTCTTAAGTGTTTAATAATCAAATATCTTAAAGTTCAAATACTATAAACTAAGCTACTTGTTTTGAAATTTTCAATTTTTTGCTTGAGAAGTACATGGGTGTGATTTTATATATGTTGGGGTTTGCTTGAAGATTCTTCATGTTGCTTGGAAATTACTAAATTACTGTTTAACATTTTCAAAATCACACGAAGTTAATTATCATCTATACTATTTTTAGGAAGTTGTAATCGGGATGTGAGCGATAAAAACACACTTTACACTAATTAAGATTTACTAACATATACTCCAAGTCCCAAGTATGAAGTATTACTAGTCAAAACTAAAAGTTAAGTCAATTAGTCGGTTTGTAATCAGATCTATTTTAGATGATGTTTGAGAGCAGTTGGTTCGAGTCTTTTGGCCGAACCCTAGTTGTTCTAGAAGAAACGAAATTGAACATAAACTTCCTCGTCTAGAAGGTCATCTTCGAGGTTGTCTAGAGCGTGATAAATCAGTTTGTTTCGCAGTAATTCGAGTCCAAGAAATTCAAATTTGAACTATAATAACAAACAAAGAAAACTCCAAATCTAAAACCAAATCTTTAAGCTGAAAACTAGGCCAAAATAACCTGAATGCCTAGTTTCAAAAACCAAAGCAAATAGCTTGAAAAAATCTCCAGAAAGCAGTAAAACCAATTTGACATCTTCCAATCGGTTACCTGGTAGCTATCAAAAAGGGAAAAGCAATAAATACAACTGTAAAACCACGCAAAAACTATCACAAGATTGGCAATTCACACATCATGCACCATTATTGTTTTACCAAAACAGTATCCAACTACAACCGTTTCTATAATCTCGATCGTCCATCCTAAAACTGCTCCAATTTCGTACACGAACCTTTTAAAATTCGAAAAACGGAACTTAGTATTCATTCTCGACACGAAATTGGAACGACCCATCCCTGCACGCGGGTTACACGAATCGTTCACTAAACCGAAACTATACTCCACACCAATCTCTTGGCCAAGGGAAAGTGAGCCCCCATTGTATTGGCAAAAAATGTGAATGGTGGAAAGTAAATACGGCATTTCAAGTGTTGTCACAAAATAAGGTAACTTGTTCCTGTTGTCTCTGTCAATATGACCCTCACATTCCCTTAATAGAGACTTACCTTTCATTTTTAAGGCTAAAAGATAATGACTACATTTCCATGTTTCACTTTGGCCCTTATCATTTTTTCATAAATTGTCCTCTCATCTCACCTTTTTCCACTCTCCTACTAGAATTCTTTTGTTTTTCCCACTATCCCTTGATTCATGTTGATAGGTCTACCTCAATTTGTCCTTTCATACACCATCTATTAAACACATTTTTACACCTAAATCTAACAAACTGTAAAAATTGGATTCACTTCACCTTAACTGACACAACTTAAGTGTAGGTAGTCGATTTACGGAGATATCTTTTTGTTAACGGGAGGGCAGATGTGTCATGAAAAATAAAATAACACTTTTTCGCTCAGCCGTTAAAATAACTGTTAATTCCAAGATTTATTATAAAATTCACATATTTTGAAACGTATGAACTTTCAAATGAAATATATTTCTGTCACGGTACCAGATACTTCAGTACCAACTGAAATTGATATATGGATATCTCCTTTTGTTAACTAGAGGGCAGAAGTGTCACGAAAAATGATAACACAATTTTGTTCAGCTGTTAACAAAAACTGTTCTCTACATGTCACTTTCCTCAAGTGTAAGAGGACAGTTTATTTCAGGACTTTCTGATAAAATTCACATATTCTAACACATACGAACTTTAAATGCGATATATTTTTGTTACGGTACCAGATACTTCAGTAATCGGAATCCCGTCGTACCTAAATAAAGCTTTATGGAACAAAATCTTTTATTTAAGAAAAGAAGTAGCTTTCAACTTTAAGATCTAAGCATAAGAATTTTGTAATGATAGGGTTTGAATCTTTGATTAGCTAAGATGAACAAGGAAGCTAGTTTAGAGGTGTGGAAAAGAGAAAATATTGAGTGTACTTTGTGGCATATAATCTCTCATCGAATCTTACAGCCTTAACTTTTCACGTGGGGATTTCAATTATTTATGTTTGTAACTTTGTATACTGCTATAGAGAAAGCAGACCTAAAGGTTCCAGGTAACTTGTAAATTACAACAAAATCTTAACTATCTCAAGATAAACAGCAAGGTTAGCTTTTCTAACAGAATTTCCACTTAAGTTACATGATAACATCATTTTTCAAATTATAAGTGAACATTTAAGGGCAAAAAGACCTTAATTAGACTAACATAGAGATAGAGGCACCTTGAATTGCTCACCTTTTTCTTAATAGTTGGTTCGAAAGGGGCTTCATCTTTACTAATTCGGAGTATGTTGGTTGGAAAATTATTGCCTTAATCGAATACACTGATTTCATGAAACTTTACCTTACCAACCTTTAATCGCATTACTAGTTTTTAACTACCCCAGATCATGATAACGCGTACACTTTTTGTAATCGGTGAAAATGAATATTGTTTAGAGCGATTGTGATTGATAGAAGGGCAAAATTGTCGTTGGTGGCATACAGTGTCAATTTGCCTAAAAAGGAACATGCTAGGCTGTATGTAACAATGAAAACCATCCATCTTTATAATTTATTGCACCTTAGTCACAATTTTAATTCCACTATCCGTTTCACACTAAAAGTCACATATTATTTCACCGGGCATACGTTGTCATTTAAATGACAAGTTCAACATTTTAGCAAAATTCACATTCACGACTCCATGTTCACATTTCTTTCCACAATTTTTTTAAAACTATCTTCATTTTATGTACAAAATCAACTGTGACATTTAATCCGATACTATCTGGTACGGTTTTTTTTGTAATTAAATGTCAGGTAAGGCTATGGTTTTTGTCCTGAGAGACCTACGAGTACTGTTATAAAGGGCCACCCCACCAATAGTCGGTCCTCTTGAGTCATTTCATTGTTCCTTATCGTGTACCCCACGCGCTCATCGTGCGCGTGGTACTGTCCTTATCCAGATTCTTTTTCCAGTAAAAAATCAAAGCCTTGCAACACTAAATACATGGACCTCTGCACTACTTTGGAATTGTAAGCATAATTGCATGCTACCACTTGTAGACTAGTCTCTCCATTTCTTGTACGCTATCTCTCATTTATTCACTTAACAAACACCCACTCCAATGTACTTACTTACCACCCTAAATCCCGATCCGAAACGATAGTCGAAATGTTAGAATCGATAAGCGTTGCGACCGGATGTGAGAGTCGAAGCAACTACTAAGAGGAAACATAAGTTGTTTTGTGTCGAGCTTCATTTACGGTAACTAAATGCAACATGTTGTGTTGGAATGTAATTACATACCGTACGGTTTAGGTAGAGATTGTTGTAACTATTTGTTAGTCAAATCATGTAAGATGCGTGTCGACTGTCGACAACTGGATTTGGTATGAATCTGAAGTCTAAACTATTAATTAAGAGTCATCAACATTCAACAACTTACTCCGATAAACCTTTCACTGAATGGTTTTTGACTTGACTTGACTTGACATTCTAGTTGAATTCTTCATCTAGTATGTTATAATGCACATCATAAAACGAACTTGAAGCTAGATACCGAATGTACCTATACTAACAATCTCACCACTCGATCTAGGTTGTCTAACATGATTCTATTGCTTAATAAATGTCTTGAATAACTTTTTTTCAAACATACTTTATAGAATTTACACAACAATAAACGTGAATCATCTCAGTATAATGTAACGTATCTTTTAAAAGTAACAAATAACGAAATATCTACACGAATCAATCAAGTTAATAATCTTTTTTTTCCAAACAAAGTAACTTAATTGTGAAAGATGAAGTACCAAGCATGTTTTATGTTTCTTCTTTTGTTTAAAACT
>JAYMSL010001703.1:0-16265 GCA_036897195.1 Plantago coronopus
TTCATTATGTTTAACATGAAGTATTTACAAAAAGTGGCATTTCCTTAACCTCCTGATCACCATGTACCTTCTATTTCTAATAACAAGAAAGTATAAATATATGCGGATGTATATGAAATAAAACTAAGAAAAATAATGTAAATTGGTCTTTCGGGTACCCGTCGGATTTCGGGATTACATTATCTAATCCCGAACCCGACCCGCGTTTTCTATAAAAAGATTCGGGTATTCACATTTCGAGTATCCAATCCCGTAATACCCAATCCTATCGGAATTTTATGCAATAGGGTCGGGACGGGATAGGGATTACCCGACCCTATGCCCACCCCTAATCCGACCTATCAAATGGAACAGCTCGAATCTGGTCTCGCGCTTTTTTGAAGTTGAACTAATGGCCCGTTTGGTTTGAATCATGGTCAAAGTGTAGATTTTCCGGTTAAGTTGTAGGTGTAGATTTTAAGTTGCTTTGAGCCGTGTACATTTCTGGTTTTCAAACGCACATTCTGTTTGGTATGAGGTTTTAGACAGTGTGTTTTAGGTGCGTTTTGGACAAAACCAGTGCACATTTTTAGTTGTTTGGTAGCCCAAGTGAGGAAAGTCAACCTTTAATTTTTTACAATCAAACAACTTATGATATGGTTATAACTGCAAAAGGATTGATAATAACTAGCTTACTTGGTCTTGAACAAGAACAGGTGAACAACAGTGACATGATAACAACTAATATCCAGCAAGATTTTCACAGAATAGCAGTTAAACCAGCCTCATGATAACAAAAGGTGAACAAAAGTTACATGCTTTACTTCCTGATCTGGTTCGAAACCACATCGATAATAAGTTTCGAGAAATTAGTTGGAGAGCTGATCATCAACTATCTAACAAGAGTTCAAGCCTAAAGGCTACAGACTCAGAGTCTCATGCTCCCTGAGAAACCAAGGTCCAGTCAAAACATCACCAGTCAAGAGTTGTTCCACAAAACTGCCATGGATCCAAGTTTTCCGCAGTCTGCACAAAATGTCGAACAATACAATTAACACAAGCAGAAAACTGAATCGTACGGATGGACAGACAAACTACTATCAGTTTCATCTTCTCTTTTGATTATGTTCAGTCCAACATCAAGGAACATTATAGCTTATAAAAGTGCAGCAAATTAAGTAAAAGAATCATTTACCAGAGACTTGGCTTGATCCAAACTGGCACGAAATAGTACATCACATGAGAGAATTCCATTTGAAGTAGAGGACGTGTAGTATGATCGTCAAGACAATGGACACATGTGTCATAGGAACCAGGAACATTAAACTGATCCATGTCATACTTGTCATCCGTGAAATATATGCAATTTTTAGTGCACTTCGGGTAGTCAGACTCACATATGGCAAAAGAACAATTATTTCCAACAAACACAGACCAATCACCCAAACCATTCACCTCATCAAATAGCACTCGCAGGAATATCACAGTATGGCTTCATTATGTCTACATTGTGTAGTAAAATGTACCCTGCATGGAGCTTTTGTCAATTAGCATATTATTATTTTAACTAGATAAGATAACTCAATTGTCAAAAAGTCTAAATTTCATGTTCATATTGAATGAATGTATCTCCAAGCCTGTAACTAGTACTACTGCATTAGTTGGACTGCAGAGGCAGGTCAGTAGATAATCCTATATCTATATCCTCTTCAGGCATAACGAACCTCATGAACCAAGTAGATCTTATGAATCCGGATAAATTAATAAGATTAAATGTTGCACAATCCCCCATTACTGCTGTATATACCCATCAACGAGAACGAGAGAGGGGGAAACATCCATGCATCTACAATCATTATTAATCAACCCTGAACAGATACCTCAAATCATCTACAGTTAGCCGGGTCTGTCGGCTGCTTGTCTCATCTTCTCCAAAAGCAGAAACAACCATATGGCGCCTCTTCCTTTGCTGGAAAAAAGAAATACAAGTGAACTTTATGAAACTGGTGTCAAAATAAGTTCCTATTTTGGGTACAACTATGAATCCAAATTCGACGAAATCCCCCCATAATGTAATAAAAAAGTGCAAGTTAATCACACTGTCTGATTTTGCATTTCTGCTGTTGTTTGTAAACTCACAACAATATAGTATTCGACATTCTATACTTACAGCTACACTTACAGTATTACTTGAGCACCAGTTCCATACTCTTAAAACATGTTTAAAATACCCTGAACTTTTCCAGAAGTGCAAATTTTTCTTTGAACCAGGTAAATACACTTCCTATCTGCTCACCATAATGAAATGCTTGGAGTAGGAAAACAATAAATTAGCATCCAGAATTCCCAAATGCTCAGCTTACAAGTGAACAAGATTGAGTAAATAGCCTTTCCTTTCCAGCTTCAACTAATTCAACTATGTACACATAACACAAAGCATAATCTAGCTCACAAAAAGCACTTCAAATTTCTAACCCCAAACCTTGATTCACTTTGAAGATTAAGTTGCAGCTTCAGCTATAAGCATCAAACTTAGCATCCACAGTTCACAGATGCACAACTTACATATGAGCATAAGCTTGAGCAACTAGCACTTGCTTTTCAACTTCAACTAATTCAATTATGTACAGAACATAAAGTAGAATCTAGCTGACAAAAACCAGTGCCAATTTCTAACCACAGGAACCTTGAAGCCCTGGTTCATTTTCAAGATTAACTTGCAGCTTCATCTATAAGAATCAACACAATCAACATAGATCTCCAAAATCAAGTAGGCATATTCTTGAAATACAAAAGCTTTTCTAGTATAGCAAGTACCTTGTTATGGTGGGTATGGGCAGCAGCAATCTGCATAGCCTCAACATCAAAGAATCCACTCTTTTAGGTCTCTTGACCAGCCTCTTCCTCATAGTCCCTCCATACCCTCCTTGCCTCCCTTCTTCATCTCCATTAAACGACCACGGTGCAGACTCCGAGTCCACCTGACTCCCATCCACCCACTTCCGTTGCTCACCATCTGTAAAACTACTGCAAGAGGGATTAGAAACAAAACCCAATTCACCATTCATGTTGGAATACCTATTCAACAACACGAAATAGCAGGATTTTTTCTAATAACATGAAGCAGCAGCAGCAAGAACACCAGAGCAACACTTGAAAACCCAAGTTAACCTAATACAATTACAGAAAACGCAATTACTCAATCAATATTGAACCATTTCGAAAAATTGAAAGATAGGATGAAAGAGCATAGAATGACGAGTAACATTGCAAAGTTTCAGCAAATTTCACCTTTTAGATTTGTCGGAATGTCGATCTCTACCGGCAGAATCGATTTATGGGAGTTGAGGGTAATTACAAACTAATTTGGGCATAATCTGGGCCTAATATGGGCCTAAATATGTGCACAGCCTGGTGCACAAATTTCATACATGGGGGGGCATGTATGGAAATCGGGTGTGTTTCAGGCCCAAAAATGTGCATGGCCAGCAAAACCGGTCAGACCACACAAAATGTACACTTCAGTCAAAAAATGCAAACCAAACAGTTCAACGATGTGTTTCAGGTGTGTTTTAGTACACCCAAACCAAACGGGCCATAAACGAGGGAAACCAAAATAATTCGAAAAGATACTAAAAATTGAAACCTATGTTCCCTCATTTTTCACACCCTCATATTATCCCGCCTACTCCAATTTCACACACACCCAGTAAAAAGTAGCACAACAATCTCGATTTAGGGGCGATCTAGATGAAGATTTCGTCTCCGATCAAAACCCCCTAATTTCTACACCAATCGGGCGATTCGTTTTTACAGATTTCTTCTTCTGTTGCCATGACGAAGGCCGCTGTGGCCGGTGAATTGCCCTCGCTCAATTCCTTGCCTTTCGGCGGTGGCCGGGGTTCATCAGCTGTTATGAAGCGGAAGACTCCGACTGAGTTACGGGTAATGTATCTAATCTCAGATTAGATTTGATTATCTGGGAGGTTTTACTATTGCATTTTGCAGCTCAGTAGCATTGTTTTGTACTTTTAGACATCATCATTATGTGCTTAATGATATGTGGGAGGTATTATATGTATTGGTTTGAACTGGGTCAGTTCGATTTTGGAATATTGAGTCGTTAATTTCAGTATAATCTGATTTTGTTTTTCCGAGTTAGAGTGAAGATGCCCGAATTCAATAACTGTCTGAGGATACATATATTAAGTCGCTCGTGCTCGTGTGTATAAATTTATTAACGGAAGCTCATTGAGCATTTCGTTTATTGCTGTTGTGTATCATATCCGGAGAGGGAATTTTATAAATGAAAAACATAAGTAAGCAAGTAATCATTTACCTAGGGGATAGTTGATATGACAAAATGCCTTCTTTTTTACCATTTTGATCTAGTCGGGAATCAGACATACTATAAAGAAATGACCGGTTTTTTGCCTTCAAGAATTTTCAAGCTGTCTGCATAATAGTAACCATAGACATCATATAAGTTGGTCTAGTGGTAGTAGATAATAGTTGCAAATAGTAGGTTTGAGGTTTGATTAGTGTAGGGTGCAGGTTTATGTGCTATTTAATAGCTTTGTAATAGTTTGCTTATGTCAAAACAAAAAGAAAACCGAAGAAGAAGAAGAAGTATTCATAGGCATCCAGGCTGCATCAGGAATAAGTCAGGCTCGAAATAAATAAAGCAGGACAATATCCATTTTGCAGTCTAAAGCAAGTATTGCTGAGTTGGGTTTAGTTAAAGAATATCCATTGTGCCATATCAAGTTCCAATCCTTTATGCTGTAAAATTTTCTAGACAATTTCATTGCTGAGTTGGGTTTAGTTTTAAAAAACACTGAAATTGCAAGATGAGGATGAAAGTACAAAGCTTATAGTTCCACTCAAGTATTAGAAACTAAAAAGGTCATGTCTTTTGTTGAATTTGCTGGGTTTGCTAACATCGAGGAAAACATTTGGACTAGATTTAACTGACAACTTATGCCTCACAATGTCAAATTTAATTTTCAGAAGTCATATAACTGTAATTTCCTATGATTTTCACTTGTACTGATGTAAAAAGTATTTGATTGCTCTATACTGCTTGCAGTTTGAACTTTACCATTAATCTGTGTTTATGCTCTTAAGTTAGATTTATATTATCTGCCGTTAAACTTGATGTACGTGCTTAGTTAAATTGAACTGGATGCAAGTTGTGTCATCATAGAGTTTCAGTTTGGTAACATATTCTGGATAGGAGGTACAAGTATGGGAGAAAGCACATGTTTCACTGTCTAGTTAGGCAAATTGAGAACTAAAAGCTTTTGAGAAAGAAACTATGGTCTATGTGTTCCAGATGTGACATGTGAAAAACTAGCTATCTCACTTCAGATACTTTCGCGTAACAGGGAGAGATGTTGAAGCGCCAAAATTCGGTTGACCACACAGATGAATCTTTGGTCCCAGTTATGAGTTCCAAGAGGTGAATTGTTTTCCTTAGAGTCCTTGTATTTCATTGGCTTTACTATTTACTAATGCTTATTTGTAACAGCGCTGGAGGTGGTGCACTTTTGGAGACTAAGAAGCTGGAGACATTTAAAGCACCTCGATACGTTGACACACAATTACCCTATTCGGTCACTAAAAACAGTACAAGAAATAGGTTGCTTTTGTTAAAGGGAAAATCCAAGGTTCGTATATTTTATATTGTTGAACTTTGGAATTTCAAAAGATTATCACTTAAAAATAAATGCTTTAATCATTCCCTAATTGTATCCCATAACTTGTAGGCTGTCAGCAATGAAAATTTACATGTTCCCGAGATTCCATGTGCTGAAAATCATGTACAAAACTCAAGGTATAGCTTATTGTTTAGGTTATGTTGTATGGATTGTGTTTCCATATTTCTGACACATTTTTTTCTTTTGCAAGTCATGACAATGTTATTGCTTCAGAAAGTAGCAAGGACAATTTGAATCAAGTCAACAACAAATCCTATAAAGAATGTAGTAATGTTGCATTTCCGAGTTTGACAAATCTTTTTTCAGCGGGGGACAATTTAAATGGCTCCTCTGTGGATATGGTACTAAATTTGTTTGATAATTTTCCTTTTCAAGTTTCAACACAAAGAATATCAATGTCCAGAACATGACATAATATTATTGATTTACAGGATAAAGCTTTTAAAGATGTGTTCTCTCGTCCACCTGAATCTGGTGATAGAGTAGATTTTGACACCCCCCAGATCCCTTGTACAGAGTTCACTTTACCTGGTCACAAAATTCCATTGGATTTGTCTATAAAAACAAACATGCGAGTGCAGTCTTCTTCTTCTGTGAATTGGTAAGTTCAATTCTATGTTTCCTATGTTACTGGTGCAGGTTTTGTAAATACATTGGTAAAAAATGGCTGTCTTAATTTTTTTATGCAGAAGTCAAATTTTGTGGAACACGAGAACTAGTAGTTTTATGTTACGACATGTGAAATATCCAGGAGCCAAGAAGCATATATTTACTATACAATAAAATTCGAGCTTGTCTTGGAAGTTTTCTCTGGTTTTCTTCAGATTGGAAAATAAAAGATTGGCCACAAGTCAAACTTCAGTTCTATTTGATTATGTAACAAAGTAACAGACAAGCTCCACTCCCAGTTTTTCATGTCCATCTGGTCTAACTAAAACTGAACTGCTGTTTAATTATCATTGTTTCTTTCACAGATGGGGTTATGGGTGTGTTGATTTTAGTACTCATATAGTCATCCACTATACTTTTTCTATAGGTTTCACAGGTTAATCAACCGTGGAACTATAAATGATATTGCTCGTTATCAGGAAAAAACTTTGAACTGTGCCGCAGCATCTACCTCAAGCAGTCAAACACAACCATGGAATTTTCACTCTTGGGTGCACCCCCAGTCTACTTTGCCTCGTTCAGCTATATCAGCCTTGACTTTGGCAGGAGGTATTGTACTGTTCTTAATATTGATATTTTGTTATTAGTGATTATTTTAACTGTATTTTAGTTAATTTACAAATTTTCATCCGAATTGAAGTATTTTACATCACTCTTCTAGGACATACAGATTTTCTGCTTAAAAGGCAACAAGCTTGGGAGGATTCATTTCGAAGCCTTTACTACGTGTTTCGGAAGAATATCTGTAGAATGTTTTACGGTATTAGACCTTCGAAACATTTTCAAGTCATCACTGCAATGATTACATTTTTCTTACTTCAGCTGCTACATCGTGATGCTTATTACTTTGATGATAAAGAATTAAACTCCTGCTGGTTAAACTTCTGCAGTGTGCACTGAGCAGTTTGTAGTTATGTTTACTGGGGCTGGTGGTCCAAAGGAATCCAAGCGCGATTGCTTTTATGCTTACATTTCTCGGTCAACAACACACTTACAATCACTTCTGAAGGAACATGTACGGATATTGATTCTTTTAAGATTTGCAAGTTGTGACACATTATTATGGATATGATTCAAGTTTTCTGCCTTTTTTGTTACTTCATTTTTCTTGCAACATTTATAAGGATTTCTGATAATATATTAATCCGTTAACTTGCAAGTCTGTATTCTTTTCACACTTCAAAGTTTAACGGATAACTCGTTGAAAGTTGTACTCTGGTTGCAGGACATCTCTTTTGCAATGCCTCTGTGCCAATCGAAAGTGGAAGAAGTTACTGCAGAGGACCTTGTTGAACTTTCTGAAATTGCAAAATACAATCTTGGCCAGGTATGGAATCTGTGTATTATGTGTTAAACACACAATAGAGTGTACTGGGGATATTGTTACATCAGGAATAACTTGGGAGTGTAAACCTCTATGCATGTATCAAAGTCGAAGTAGCTACATATTCTAATGTACATACTGCAAACTTGAGTCTGCCATGGCCTACATCTGCATTTGTTGGTTTTAGCTCGCTGGAGCAATTGTTGTTTAGCTCTTGATTTGTGTTGTATGTGATATTATGGTGCCTGTTGGCTGTTGCCTATAAAATTTTGTGTCCTTTTTTAATTAATGATGCAGACTCGAGCCACAGCTACCATGACTGGCGTTGATAACACCCCCCAATCATCCTTGATGATTACTGGAAACAATAACGTCCATGGGCTTTATGAATTTTTATTAAATTACAGGTCAGTATTCAGTACCTGACAGTTAGTATGTTTCTTTGCTTAGTAAGGAATGTAATGGCTTTGAAATCAATATATTATCAACTTTGCATCATCTCAAATTTCTTGTTTGATCTGCTCCCAGAGTATTTTTGTCCACTTTGACGGGAGATGATGTTCCAGTACTTTATTCACCAGTTGTTTTTGAAAATGCTGCCCTTTCTGCTCCTGAGGTGGGTACTTCACTTGACTAAGGACTATCCAAAAGTTTTAACTGTGGTTGCAATTTGAGCAAGATGCTAAATCGATTTAGTTTGTGATTTCTGTTCTTATCTTTTCTTAAGTTCCTTTCACTATATCTTAGACCCTGATTACATTGGTAACAAGTTCCTCTTAATACATGACACACATATACGACGCCCCAACCCACCCCACCCAAAAGTTAGCTTTTGCAGTTAACGTTTTATGCCTCTATTCCAGGTTAGTTGCAAAGAAGTGAGGAGGGTTGGCTACATATCCAATAAGAAAACTGAAGTTCTACAAAGTTCAAGCTCTGACATCAGCTACAGTATAGAAATTTCAGATGCTGTTCTTCCACCATGGATAATTAGTGACATTTGCAATGCCATGCGTTCTAATGGAGGTGACTTTGAAGTCAGGTGCGTGTTCTAATGTCTCATGCTAAACTTGAATTGCACAATTTTATTAGACATTATGCTTCATAATTAATGTGCAGTGCTTCAGATTATAGGGTCATGTTAATGTTTATATTTGTTTACTTGCTAGTATCCTTTTTCCATTTTTGGGTGATATCTGATGGTTTATCTTCTCGTTCCTGTTTCCTTGCAGCTTTAAAACTAAGTCTATATCAATTGGGTTGAACATCGGTCTAGGGATAGCCAAGGGCCAACCAGTTCAGAAAGTTGCCGTGGGAGTTGAACAACAAGAGAATGGTTTTTCGTTTGGCATTCCAAACACAGCGGTCACTTCTCACCTGCACTCGACCTATTTAGATGGATTGAAGTACTCTGGTGGTTCTTACACAGCTTCTCTATCACGGGTTACTAGGGTATAAGCCTAGGCCAGCTCAATGTACGAACTGTCTAGTCTGTCACTCAATTAAGATAAGGTTAAATTCCATCTTAGATCTCATTGACCCTGTTGAGACTGTGAATTGAAAGGTGCCACAATATATCAGTATCTTTTGGCGAAGTATCTTTGTATTTGCAATTTCGAAGTCTCAATCTCTCTGCATTCTCTTGCTGTGTATCATATATTATCTTACTGTGTACTACCATATACAGTTCGCCAATGAACGATCTGACGAGCAAGAAATTCTTCTGCTTTCTTGTTGCTCGTAACTCGTAAGGGTGGTCTTTACAATGTTCATTATTGTACTTTTGTAACATATTTTGATCCAGCTGAATTTGAGCAGTCTATATTATTTGGTCTTTTCTCTATAACACAGCAGGTTTGGAGATTATAAGTAAATTATATTTCCAGATGGTCAAAGCGTCAGATATTCATTACTAAAAATAAGCATATGTCAATGAAAACCATCTGCCCTGTCTGTGGACTGATTGAATGTTAAATCGGTTACATCCCTAACATCTAGTAAATCATGTAGCTGAAATAACAAAGCTCATATCCCCTACCAATAAGGTACACAGTACCTTAGATAAACAATGGAGTCTAGAGTACATGGGATAGTTTCATGATAATAAATTTATAGAAAGACTAGAGTGAAAAAACACCAATATAGACATTGATCAAACAAGAAAGAATATTCACAACTTCCTTGTTCGAGAAATCATACACGAACCACAATATACAGAAAAGAAAGGGACTAAAAATGATGCTCAATACTTCCAATTCATTTCAGTAAACGTAAACACTAAAGAGAATTTGTGCCCCACTAGATACTTGATATCTTTCTCCTATACCAACCAATGGAAGTAGAGAACACTTCGCAAAAACACAATGAATCCAGTGAACAAAGTGATTTGATGTATCGATGACCAAATACTTGGCAGGTGGATACAGTACGGGGCAGTTTCCTTTGATCTTACACTTGGCCTCTTGACAAACTTCTCCACTGTCCAAATCGAGGACCTCTCTCTAATAGCATCAGCAAGCCTGCATTGTTTTCAGACAGTCCAAACATGTACCTGAATCCAAATAGAAAGAGTATAAGCAGAGACAAGGAGTACTTCAACCAAATCTATAAAGAAGACATTCAGCATATATTATAAAGCTTTGCTGATTTTACAAACATTAGGGGCTCAAAAATTAGCAAGACAATAACATATCCCAATATTTTGAACTATTAAGTTCTCTGGACCCCACATTAAAAGGAATAGCAAAATAATAAAAAGAAAGCAGTCAAAAGGTCTGCAGAAATAAAACGTACTTGCATCTGTGAGCCTTTCTTCTCCAGAAGACGAAAGAGACGATCCACTGAAGAAAAATATGAGATGTATATGATCAGCAGCTATGAAAAAAGATATGTTTATGCATGGGATGAATAGAAGAATCTGAAGAATTTTTCTTCCTTTCACAATCACATGACATAACAGCTCAAAGGTAGGGAACCATACAAACAACATAAGATGTCAATGAATAAATGTGCACCAGAATGCACAGAGAGAAAACTATATTTCAAAGTCAAGTTCGCTTCAAGCTCGTAATGCAGGTCATCACCTCGTTGCTGAGGGTAATACAATTACCCGTGAAGCTAGTAAGACGGGTCCTGAATAAGCTTCAGATGACTTAAAAGTAACCTTAATACTTAATAGTATATAAGATGACTTACAATACCAACCAATTTATCATGCAAATAAATACTTGATAAACAGGGTCACAGAGATCAAAGGAGTATATTTGAAATTTGAAAGTACTACTACCTCCGTCCAAGAATAAGCTTCCCATTTAGTTTTGATACCCGTTTTTCGGACGCAAATTATTCCAAACTCTTATTAAATAAAAAAAAAATTAAAAATTATATTAAAATATTACCATAACTATACATTTTTAATGTAATTTTTCTGCTTTTTTTAACTAACATAATTTAGGAGTAATTTATTACCCAAAAAAAGTCAACAAAACTAAACGGGAAACATTTGACTGGACGGAGGGAGTAGTTGCTTACTCACCAGGATGTAGTTATAATTGCCTATTCAACCATTAAAGAGAAAATCATATACTGGAGTAACGAATATGCAAATGGCACTACATATATTGGTGTGAAGTCCACAATAATGATACCATCCTAATGAGTTTAACCAAATAAAACAACCTTGCAGAGAGGCACTCAGGCCAACTAACTAATAAGTTCGGTTCAAGTCTTTTTTATAACCTTTTCCAAGAGAAACCACACTATTTTTACCAGCAGGTTAGGCCACCGGAACGAATTCATCATATCATAATATCTACGACGAAAGATTTTGAGGGAAAGAAAGGTTCCTGATAATGCAAGACCAATCTCGTGTATGGGAACCGTCCCTAAAGGATAGATACACCTATCACCTTCTTAAGCTTACAGCCAGCTAGAGTGCATAATCAGAAAGTAATCCAGTTATTTTTAGAGATTTTGATTTAATCATAGACGATAGTCAAGTTCATGTAGCAGAACGACCTTGGTATAGACCAGTAGTACGGGTGCGGAAGCATATGGTTAGACAGAAATATCAAGTGACCTCATCAAGAGTAACCAAAGAATTAACTATCATCATTACCTTGAATACTGAAATAAAGGTGAAACTCCCGGCCACTGACTGCTTCCTCACAGGCATTCTCTTAGCTGGAGCCATCTCTTTACACAGGTTTTGAGCTATCTCTTTCAACAACACCAGTTGGGCTTTATCAGTACCAATCGAGATAATTGCATGCCTCATTGATTCCCTGTCAGCCTCAAGAGCATGAAGCCTTGCATACAGCTTTTGGATCTCCAGGTCTCGGACGTCAGAAGGGTGCAGTGAATCCCGAGGAGTCGTCATGTAGTCATCAAAACCAACACCAATTGTGGCCTTGTGATCCACACCAACGTTATATGAAGCCCCCTGATGAATGGAGTCAATAGTGTAAATTCTATCAGACATGTCATCTCCAATATCTGAGACATCATCCTCCTTTATCGAATGTGAGTTCTCCAAAATGGTAAATTCTGTCTTCTTAAAACTGGCACCACCGAAGTTAGGAGAGTCAGAAGCAAAATCTGGGCCAATTTCTTTACTAGCAAAGGGGGAATTTGAGCTGTCTGTAGAAAACTTCCTCAGATGCCTAGCCCGCCTTGGAGACTGACTGGCTAACACCTTTTCAAACACGCTTTTGGCACTACTTATTTCCCCATCGGGCATAATAGTCCGTGGACTTTTCTCCAATATGTGAATTCTGTTTTCCAAATCCTTCAGACGATCTTGAGGTCGTGGCGTTTCCCCAAATGCATACTTCTCCATATCTGCAGGTTCATCATCAGCTTCAGCGTCAGCATAACCACGGGATTCAACTATATTGCACCTCAGTTGAGGGTATAATTCATAATGAGGGAAGTCAAATTGCCCGTCTACTAGGTTCTCAGTCATGCTGGTATTGCGGCTCATACTCCTATCTCCATCTATTTCCCCCTCAGTTAAACCATAGCTCATCATCCTGTGCTTATAGGCTTGCACCTCACAAGTAAGCGACTGAATACCCTGTTCCCTCTTATACAACAAATCCTCCAGCGCTATTGTCTCCTGCTGATCATGGGCCATTTTCTCCTCAGCATACCTCTTAAACTGCCTTGCCTCCATCTGAATCTCAGCCTTCTCCCTCTGCAGCCTCAAAATCATAGACATGGCCTCGTTTGCAGCTGAAGAGGAGGCGTTCCTCTCCTCCTCCAGCTCAGTTGCGAGTTCTGCAATGGTCTGTTGTTGGTTAGCAACCATTTCACGCAGCGCCATAACCTCATTCCCAATCTCCACCCGTGCATTCTGCGGTACAATGAACCCTGGGATAGAAAACTGGTTTTCTTCCTCGAGTTCATCAGTTTTTCGCTTCACGGAGCGAAGATACGTCCCGGAAAAGGACCTGTTAATAGCTGAACAGCTGCATCCGCAATCACAACATTTGACCAAACCGGACCCGGGAGGTGAATTGAAATTCAAATTCGCAGACTCCATGGATAAATGCACATCCAATGCAATACAAAAACACCTCAATGAAGTTACTAAATCAAAACCAATCCCAAACAATCAATTATGCACAGTAGCTATTTACAAAATTAGCAGCTCCAAAACCTTCTCCACGTTTATATTAATTCGTATATTTCCTTCCCCCTTTCTCCCTCGATCTCAACCAAACAATGAATTTTTCAAAACATATTTCCTACAAAAAAAAACACAGAAAACCATTCAACCAAGCACGAATGAGATAAAAGGGAAGAGAAGCAGAAAAGGCATATTTAAGAAATTAACATAATGGAGATGAAACTGAAACTGAAAACTCAAAACTCAAGGGGTTGGTTACCTTGCAGCTTGGTGAGACAAAATCGGAGCTAGAACACGGACAGCGAAAATGTATCCTCTGGTGAAATAAGCAGTGACGATTAGACGTGAAAATTGGAGGTATTTCCGCTGCTGATCTGAAGGAGAGAACAATTCTCCCCAAAATAGTTCGGGAAAAAAGCCAAGGAAAGGAGATAGTTTAGATAATGGAGGGAGGAAATTGAAACCCTAAATGTTTTTCGGTTATTGGAATTGGTGAAGAATCTGTTTGTTTTTAGAGAGAGAGAAACTCTTTCTTTTCTATGTGTCGTGTGTGTTTGTTTGACAGTAGAGAGAGAGAGAGTTGAACCACCAGCTGAAGAACAAGAGGGGGTGAAAAGGGAATGTTGCCAGCTTCGTGGGGGCTCTTTTTGATAATTCACGAATTTGAATGGACCGGATTTGTTATAATCTGCCGGCTATTTTGCCCCCACCAAACTTTAGATAATTACGATATTTCCCTGGTAATTACGAGTTAATGTTTTTGACCCTTCCTTAATCATCACCACTACTTGTAATTGTGGTAGAATTTTACCTGGTCTTTATCTTATAGTAGTACCTAATCTGCTAATCATGATCATTATTTATTAGTATCAAAATAGTGGTAAAGTTTAATATTAAGATTTCATAAAATCATTAAGGAATTTGTACATGTTTTAAAGTTGAATAGTTACATTAATATTTAATAAAGTATAAAGTATTTAATGGGGGAGAATACAAAGAGACATAAGGCATAGGCATGGATCATTCTTTATATTCATATTACTATAATGATGGACGATTCACACTGGAATGTTCCACAAACGGAAGGTTCGATCGTATTTACAAATGATTTTAATAAATAACTAACATATTTTATCGTTCATTTATGTGTGGAAAATAAACAAACTGCGGGTAGCCGCAAAAACATTTGCACGTGTTATGTTACATGTATTCTATAAAGTTTCAGGCGCATTTTTTAAGTCAATTAAATCTGATAAAAGTAAACGTCGTTATATAAAAACCTAAATATAACTCTATTTTGTTTTTATCGCGGGCAATACGTGTAACGTCTGATAAGGAGTATGATAAGGAGGATAGATGTATATCTTGTTGTATTCAAGTGTAGGTATTTTAAAAGTCACTCCGGACAAGTATCCGAAATTATGGTATCACACACATATATCGGATATCGGAGGAGGTGAGGATAATATTAATAACTCATGTAATTAGGATCAGCAACTTCCTATTTTTGCAAACAGATTAACAACTTGATTCTAGAAATCCTCTATATCATGAGATTACAGTTAAGAATAGTAATTTGGTGTTATCTTTCAAAATTAGTGAACTAATCGATGAGTTTAAATTAGACTGTCCCCCTTGTGTATATCAAGACACTGCGTGTACTTTTTTTGAGATTATAATACTAAGTCAAATAATGTAATATAATCATCATTCATTTGCAAAGGTTAGGTTCAGTATGGTCGATTTCCATGTCCCACCAAGCTGAAAGTGGATTAGGATAAAATAATGATACTATGATAGGGAGTAACTATACATTGCATAAAGTGGGGCATGATTAATTAATAATAAATTCATGATTAAGCTAAATAAATAACCAGGGTTTCGTATTACGACTTTAATTGAGGTCACAATTTGTAAGTTGTAAGTTGTAACTAACGAAGATGATCAAAGTAAGCATGCTATATTGCTAAGCTTGTTCTTTTTTTTTTTGAATCAAATTGCTAAGCTTGTTCAAATAACACGTTTATGAATCTTCTCCAACTCCCGCGTTTTTATGGAAAATCTATACTAAAATTTATTTTATTTATTTTACACGTATATGAATTGACATTGAAAGACGTTCTTTCACTTAAAAACTTAAAAAGAGACGGATGGATTGTTATAAAAATTCATCATGACGTTAAATTAAAACTTCAATATTCTAAATTTAATGTATGTTTGCTTCGGGAAAAAAATGTATGCTTTGTTAATAAAGTACAAAAAATATATATCTGTTAACCATGAATTTTCACAATCTGCAAATAAATTTGAAAAGATGGCAATGAGAATATGGAATAATGATTTTTATATGATAAATTGCAGGTTACAACCTTCTTTGCTCTCTTGTTCCAGATTCGGGTTTAACCTAGCTACAATTTGATAGTAAGGAGGGATTTGGCTTTGGGGTTTTGACCATCCAGATTTGGGGTTTAACGTATTTCCTCCATCCAGTCAAATGTTTTCCGTTTAGTATTGTTGATTTTTTTTACCCTAAATTACTCTTAGATTATATTGGTTAAAAAATAGAAAAATTACATTAAAAATGTATTGTTATTGTAATATTTTAATATAATTTTTAAAATTTTTTTGTTCAATAAGAGTTTGGAGTAATTTGCGACCGAAAAACGGTTATAAAAACAAAATGGAAAGCTTCCTCCACGACGGATGTAGTACAATTTAGTAGTAGAGAGTTTGATGGAGCACGAAGACTTTTTTTTTTTTGAAACGGCAAAAATTATATTTTTTAATTAATAGGAGCATAAGAAATGCTCAAAGTCAATTACAAAAACTAAACGAGAACCAAAAGAACTAGCCAAATCTAAACCGAGCTTCCATCCAAACTCATAACCCAAACCATATCATCATAATCTCCGAACCCCAAGACATTCGACCTCGAAAACCTAAA
>JAYMSL010001704.1:0-16258 GCA_036897195.1 Plantago coronopus
TATTTTGAAGTGATTTTCTAATAAATTTGTAAATACTAACATATTTTAAAGGTTTATTTATAATAAATTAGGTTTTTCATTAATATTAATTAAATTCACTTATAATAAATAAACTTGTGAACGATATACATTTAAAATAACGATTACTAAATGCAATTTTTCATAACTTTTTAAAAATGTTTGGTGGTTCTTTGAAGTTAGTACGGGACGGAAAAAATTCCTGGATTTTGGTATCAATAGCAGCCTTATAGACCTATTCATGAAGATAATGGTATGTTCACAGTTTCACACCTGGACTCAAACTAAGGCTTTCAATGCGTAAGAAATTTATAAAATGTTTGAGTTACTTGCTTAAAATCAACGAAAGTTCCTCAATCAAGCATTATTTTATTATTATTATTTTATTATAACAATTTTATTAATTCATCTCTCTTATAAAATTCATCTTTCGCAACAAAATATAAAAGAAAAATAAAGATAATTTATAGTGTAGTTAACTCATATGTAGTTAAAGTGCTAGGTGTCATCGTTAGGTGAGTGAGACACAAATTGGGACATAAAAAGGGAGACAGAAAATCCGGCCGTCATTCTTAGGTTAGCGGGACACAAATTGGGACATAAAAAGTGGGACAGAAAATCCATAGCGCCATAATGCCATCAATGTCATGTGATAATGATGAAGTAAACTTTGTAACACTTTCCTATCATGTGATTAGTCACTTTATTAAATAATTTCACCTTATTTAAGAATAAGTATATATATTGAAAATTAATAAAATAACAGATAGGTATCTTTTTAAAAAGTTAGGTGACTTGTCAGCTAATAGTCTTCTTCTTATTAGTTATCAATCATCTACGATCTCATTTTTATAAAGAGACACATACTCTAAGATTAATTTAGACTCCAGGCCGAAATAAGGAAAATTCCTTAAAAAAGAGAATCGTAATTACAAGAACTTAACTTCCGAGGGACCACAGTGCAATTCTGGTAGATGAGCATTAATTTCTGAACCCCATTAAAAAAAGGAAAAAAAAAAAGGAAAATAAGCAACTGGTTTGTTATAGTACAAAATGCAGCTCAAATTTCATGAAGAGGCAAAAGGCAACTTCTTCTTCCTACTCTTCAACTGAAAAAACTTCCATTTCCCCAAATCAACAAACCCTAAACATCACGATTCCCATTTTCAGGATTGGATACTTGCTATATCTCACTCCACAACGGGGGTAGTTTGATTATGTAGATAGTGCAAATCGCATGCAATTCATGTTATTGGTAGCTCAGCGTTGTGGACCGATCTGTTCGAAACTGAAAATCACGCCAATTGTTCTCTTCCGGAAATTCTGAAAGGTGCGTTTCTCATGCTTATCTTATTAATCGACTGCTAGGTGTTGGTTTTTGTGTGAGTAGGTGTGTATAGATCTGTAATTTGGAGGAGTGATTCACTCTGATTTGGTGAATTCAGTGTGATCTACTGAAATTGGGCTTCTTGGGATTGGAGATCTGGTAAGGTGTAAGCTTAGTGGATTTTTTTGTTAGGTATTTGGTTGAGTTGATAAGATCTGTTTGCTTTGTTTTTTAAGATTAGTTTTTGTTTTGAACTTTTTATGATGATTGAATGGATGATGGTATTTGTTTTTACAACTGTTACATTGATTTTGTGGAATAAGTAGTGGTTTTTAAACTCGTTTTTGAATGTCAACTATTTTGGAAAGTTGCTGATTCTATTCCCAGAGCATTGCATTATGATCAAATCATGATACTGATGAACATTGTTTTGTTGTTGCATATATCTTCACCAATTGTAGCGAATATTGTTGAGTATATAGGCTACCTCCTGTATTTCATCACCTTGGTTACCATCAAATTATTATATGGAAACTTGATAACTAGCTTAAGCTGCATAAGTGTGTAGGAAATGAATTGATTTACATTCTTCGAGAAGTAACTTTTTTAACACCGGTGCAGTTAGAAGAATTAAATAAAAACAAATGGCTCCTTCAAGCAAAGCTGATAAGAAGGCTGCACTGGATGCAGCAGCATGGATGTTCAATGTAGTGACTTCAGTTGGTATCATTATGGTCAACAAGGCATTAATGGTTACTTACGGGTTCAGCTTTGGTAAGTTGCTTGATCTTTGTCTGAATAGAATCTAAATTTTGAACTATATCCTAACTATAGTTCTTTTTGGTTTAGCTTGCATAAATTTGTGAACTTTTGAATTATGCAATTTTTACAATGATAAGTGTTAATGTTTCACTAGAGCTTGCTGTTGTATACTGGAAATTATGTTGAGATTTGAAATGAGGAATAATCTCCATGTTTTATCCATGTTAGTTTGATATCCTAAAAATTGTTCATTCATTCTGTGTAATCTTACAGATCCTTAAGAATCATGGTGTTAATATGCTATATTTTGCGGGCAAATCTGGATCTTGGATTTATTCATGAAACCTGCTTCAAATAGTTACTATTGTTGATTTGCTTAGTATTGCTTAGTAGGTAATAAATTTAATTTCCTGAGTGGGGCCGTGGGACTCCATTGATGAATGGCTGCCTTAGAGTAGGTATACTGTTTAAGTCAAGCCGGTGGAATTTATTTTCTCATCACTAAATTTAGTTACGGTGAGAGAACAAAATTCTTCTTCTACGGTTGGATATTTGGTCATCCTGGCATTTTCTATATCATCATTGCATCAAGGCTTCCTCTGTTATAAGTTAAGGCATTATATGTATCATCTTTCTTTCAGGTGTCAACGGCTAAACATAATGAAAGCAATATACGCCTGCAAGATTGAAAGAAAAAAGTAGTATTGTCTTTTGATTCTTTGCAATGTCAAAGGGGATCAGCTCTGTTAACCAATTTAGTTCAATTTGCTTCACGCTTTTTATGGTTTGTCCCGTGTCTGCATTACTTACACACAGTAAAAATGAAAATACTCTAAAGAAGTATCAGAAAATACATTTCTACTAATGATTGTGAAATCCATAACAAATGAAAGTCTGTTTTCCAGTTTTGAGACAGTAGTTTGATGCCAAAGTGACATATTTCCTACTACTTGCCTTAAGTAGTACTTCCATTTTTATATTATGTTTTTTCACCCATACAAGTTTGCAATTTGTGCAGCTACAACATTGACTGGTATGCATTTTATTACAACAACCCTGATGACTGCCGTCCTTAGGTGGCTGGGTTACATACAACCTTCTCATTTACCTCTTCCAGAGCTTCTGAAATTTGTTCTATTTGCAAACTTCTCTATTGTTGGCATGAATGTTAGTTTGATGTGGAATTCGGTGGGGTTCTACCAGGTAAGAACTGTTTTTTAAATTCCAGGAGTAGAACAGATAGTTGCCAAGTAGACATTGATTGTGATACTGTATCTTGTTTACTCTCAGATTGCTAAACTGAGTATGATCCCTGTTTCCTGCTTATTGGAAATTGTGCTTGACAAGATCCGGTATTCGCGAGATACCAAGCTTAGTATTGGAATTGTTCTTCTTGGTGTTGCTGTCTGTACAGTGACTGATGTCAGTGTAAATACCAAAGGATTTGTCGCTGCTTTCATTGCAGTTTGGAGTACAGCTTTACAGCAATATGTAAGTTTCCCTCACTAATATTAATTGACTCACATCAAGAATTCCTTTGCTCATCTCTGTTATTGTGGTGTCCTAAAGTTTCCATTCAGTAAAAAGGGCAATTTGCTCACCCTGCAGTTAAGTACGAATAGATTAATAGGTTCTTGTCACGCAATTCTCGATCACTACTTTTGATGAAACAATTAAAGAACAGGACAAATGAAAGGGTAAAAGATAGTCTGCTATTTACTGAACCATACGGACATAGCTCTTGCCTAATCAAGTGATATTAGGCGGAGTGATGTGTGGCACTTGGTCTAACCTCATATTTAATGGGCCTAAGGCATTTGTTTCTTCACCAAATTGTGACTTGACACTTTTTCTCATTTAGCTCTGCATTTCTCTTAACTAATTGAAGACAGTACTAATATTCAATGTGAACTTGCAGTATGTTCATTTCCTTCAGAGGAAGTATTCTCTTAGTTCTTTCAATCTACTGGGACACACAGCACCGGCGCAGGCTGCATCACTATGTTTGATAGGTCCATTTCTCGATTATTGGTTGACGGGCAAAAGAATTGACGCCTATGAATTCAGTTTTGCAGCTGCGGTAAGTGATAACACATGTTTGCGCTTTATTCTTAGTTGACATCTTTCATCTAATATCATAAACAAGTTCTAAATTGTGTCTATTTGATGAAGTGTGAAGATCCGATATAAGTAAAGCATTTCATTTACTACACATGATTTTACTCCTATCGCGTATGTGGGTAGTGGGTAGTTCGTTCCTTCAGCAGTTACAAGTCTTTTGCTTTTGATTTGAATTACAGAGCAGTGCAGTCAACCCAAAAATTAACTAGAACTTTGTTATAGACTTATAGCTACCCTGAAAATTTTCATCTGCATATATAAATCTACCTATATGTGTGTAGCTACAGCTGCCATTTGTTTACCAGTACTTACACATTTTAGACCCACTTACTCCGAAAAAGTTAATTTTTAGATTTATGGTGGTTGAAAATGTTTTGATGCATTACATCAGTTACATGTCCTTGCAACCTTTCGAATTTAGATTATGAAAGCAGTGTTGCTTACAAATTGTTCGTTCTTTTGCAGGCCTTCACGCTCCTTTCATGCACTATTGCAATTGGAACGAACCTAAGTCAGTTCATCTGCATAGGCAGATTCACTGCAGTTTCATTTCAAGTCCTTGGTCACATGAAAACTATCCTTGTGCTGGTACTGGGATTCTTATTTTTTGGAAAAGAGGGTCTCAATGTACAAGTGGTTGTTGGCATGATTATAGCCGTTATTGGAATGGTATGGTACGGCAATGCCTCGTCAAAACCTGGTGGTAAAGAGAGGCGTAGCCTACTTCCCAGAAACAGTCAGCCAAAGCATGGGGGTTCACCTGATTCTTCTGAAGTTGACGATAAGGTATAATACACTTTTCTGCAGTTGATGTCTAGCATAGAAAGGTTACACGGCTGATACCGGAAATTTAAAAAGTCTGAACATGGAGACAGTGCAGTTCCTAATCAATTATTTGTGGAGTCATCTGAATTTTGTAATTCTTTGTGATGGGGATGGATTACTTGATATTAGGGTTTGTATCACCCTGATCATTCCAATTTTAGCCCCTTACCATCATAATTTATAGTTATAAATTAAAATTTTGTTTTCTTTTACCATGTACAAGTGTTGTTTTCATTCTACTGAGCAGAATGATTTTCATTTATGTTCTTTAATTCAAACCCTTACTAGCGCCAGCTTTTGGTTGCGCTTATGGTACTCTTCTTGGAGAATTTTCTTTTGCCCCGCTGCTCGGTCGGTATCTGTTACGTTCCATCGAACGTGAATGGATGCTACATATTGCAAGGCTAGATGGTCGACCAAAGCCGAGTTCATTGAACAAATTCCCGCAACTCATGTGATGCGTGAAGCTTTTGATAAGTCTCACGCATTTTCAAACTTTAATCACTGATTCTTCAGGAAAAATAATCCTTCATTTTCGGGAAATGAACTCTTGCGAATTCCAGTTCTCTATACCTATGCCCGGAAACATAATTAACCATTTTGAAAATTGAAGCGTACTTGATATCTTAACTTGCAAACCGTACTCGTTTACGAACGCCTGTCCAAAGCCGCAGAAAACACATGCAAAGAAATCTCATGCAGTAGCGAGGGAGCAATAATTTGCTGGAACTCAAGCAAAGTGTAGTTGCTCAAACTTCACCTAGATTCAGGGTGTCTTTTTTACCGACAAAGTGTAGTTGCTCAAACTTCACCTAGATTCAGGGTGTCTTTTTTACAGAATAACGCAGATTCGATTAATAAAGACACCTATATTTTCAAATACCAGTCATGATTGCCAACATCTGAGAAGAAATTAGACCATTTAGTACTCCGAGATCAATAGCAACAAACTATGACGAGAGAATCACTGAACTTTCACCAATCAACCTCAGACGAACACGAACGCGAATATAATGCAAAACAAAACAATGTACTGGTAGTTATCTTTGCGTTTGTATCACCCACCACCAATCATCCCTGTCCACAACGACTATTAACAAAGAAGTATCTAGCAAACAGTAACTTTTTTTTCTTTTTCAAACAGAGATGGGGCAACCCAACTCCTTGGCTGCCGAGACAACAAACTCAATAGGTAGGGCAGTTGAGATGCGGCTGTGAGCTTCCCATGTCAGACACTTCTGGATATCAGCCTGCCAATCTGTGATGCCTGTATTTAGGTGCTGATAAGGTGAACTACGAACATCACCAGCTGGATGAGAACTAGATTTTGCTGAACCAGCGTCGAGAATAGCACGAAGCACCGAGGTGCTAAGAGCACGAACGTGGGCACTGGGATGAGAAACACAGCGAACTGTAGCAGGAAGCCGACACTGTTTGCAAAAAGGCAATTGTTGTAAGCATATTATCATTGACAAAGGCCAGGGATAATAATAGCATAAAAATCCACACCAAGTGCTTGAAATCTTTGTTAAATCTCTCTGTGTGCAACTTATTAAGTTTATAAACAAAATGTGAATGCAACTTTCGCTGTATCTGCACCTACAAGTGTGTCAATATTTTGAACAGAATCTCATTTTGTTCTGAGAAGCCGAAGCTCTGTAACAAAAACCCCTTTGTTTCCAAAAATGAAATTACTTCTCCACTAAAACTCTTTGTATCAAGATACAATCATGATTTTGCATAGAGGCTTCAAAACCACGAGAAATTAGATTACCATGAAAAAATCTACGAAATATAATTTTAGTTACATAAACACGTAGTATGAGTTAACTATCAACACTAAATATAAGCTGCAATCAGAGATTTTATCATAACTATTGGGTCAACGACTCAACGCTCAACCATAGTCTGTCCAAGAATAGATTTCAACATACTAGCATGCATGTCCGTATTGCTGATCATGCATAGATATCATTTAATGTGGAAGTCTTTTCAATTTTAATTACCAAAAGTTTTACTAACAAGGTAAATGAACTGGTATTACCTTCAAAAGGTTGGAAAGGCCATCTGCAACCATATAACCTGAATCTCCCCATTCAAGCACCGGTTGAACTGCTCTAGCTGTTGCTTCCAATAGCTAGGCATAAGAAAACAAAAATATGGTGAAGTTTAAGTGATTTCCAATTACAAAAGAATAAGAACAAGAAACAGAAGGTGAGAAGGGTGAATTTAGAAAGACAGAAGTCAAAACGGTTTACCTCCAGCTGTGGTACAGTGCAGGCTTCTCCATCGACTAGCATACCATCTGTTGCACGAAGGAGAACGTCTGATGCGCTAGCCAGTATCATCAATGATTCTGGGGTGTCATGGTTTCTCATTAGCTCAACGATCACTTTTACAATTCGCTGATTGATTATCCACATCTTTTGGCCAAGATCATCGTCCTTCGCAATCCAAGGTTTTAATTCTTTTTCCGCCTAAAAAAACAAGTGGCCAGACAAGTTACAAGGTAATACTAGTATCTCAAAATGAGTTTAGAATAGAAATGACTCCTGTAGCCACAACTTACAAGGAAGTACTAACTAGTGTAAAATACCAATGACAACTTTATCGTAATCTATCCGTCCCATTGGATTCTATACGTTTTTATTTTTGGAAAACTTTAATCATGTCTTTGTGGATCATACCACTAAATCAATTAACATGCACATACTACAAACCTCGCAAAAGCCAATCCAAAAGAAAACATAAAGAATCCAACGGGGCAGAGGCAGTAGTATAGTGTACATCTATAGAGTAACTTTAAGTGCACAGAAGTAGAGTTGAAAAACTTTTTCCAGTATGCAACTTGAGCAAATAAAATTTGAACCTGCAGAACAACAGCAGTTGTAGCTTTTGCTGGTGACGCAGATACAACTTTGCAGAGTGCATCAGCCACCTGCATAATTTAAGTGAAATACTAAGGTTCTTATAGTTAACCTCGTAAAGCATAGATCATATTAACTTGTGTATAACCAGAAAAACATTATTTTCCAATATGGCATGCATCAATAAATAAATAAAATCAGGAAAAATAATACTATTTGGTAGAAAAAGGAAAGAAGATTAACGACTGCACTGCACAATTATTGAAAAACGTTTAAATTATTGGGACATCTAATAAGTTAAATTTGTTCCAACTTTCCCTGCAAGAAACCAAATTGAAATCTACCAGGTTTAAAACCTCCACACCAAATAATTTTGAGGTCAAGCACCGCTCAAGCTATTGGCGTAAAAAACACTCAGTCAAGTAGCTTGAATTCATTTTGTTCATTCGTTTTCTCAAAAGTATACACCTGGACTAAAGCAGTTTTATTACAAAAACACCGGAGATGAACCTCTTAGCTGTTGTTTGAGTCAAGTGCATGTTGACATCTTCATATAGGATTCATAAATGTTATTGGTTGGATAACAGGAAGACAAAGTTACAAGTATTTGTATGCTCCAAAAGTTTCAAGATACAGGATATAGTGATTCACAGTATTACCTGCCTCCATCCTTGCTGTGCTGATGTGCTTGCTGCACTAAGCTGTGTTTCAGGTGATACTATCAATTTTTGCCAGAGCAATGAGACAACTGAAAAGCATAGCTCTTGTTTTTCTGCAAGGACAGATCCAAGGACAACTTGTGTGCTGCAACTTATACCCATGTGCCGATCCATTGTCAAAAAGTTTGCCAGATCTGAAGCGTCTACAGGTAAACTTGTTATCCCTTTGCCCATCATACACCTTTCGACCTCATGGGAAACCGGCTTCTTCTCACCAGTGGGTACGGCTTCTGCACCAAGTAAATGTTCTGATGGCAATGAAGACTGACCAGATTCCAGCTGACAACTGTTAGCACAAGCACTAAGTTTCTTCTCATGAAATGGTGTTTCCTTCAATAATGGAGCATGCAGAAGGTGTGCCTCCATTGGTTCTGCTTTATTTACTATGGAAGCAACAACTTTGCTATGAATATCAATTAGATTGTGAAGGGAAGAGGCCCGAGAGTGAATTTCATTGTCCCACTTGCACCTTATCAGGATGGAAAGCGCATGCAAGCATGCCTTTGAACGTCTAAATAGATCAGAGACATGAGCTGCAACCATTGCCGCAGCCACAATTTCATTTGAACTGCAACTCCAAGATGTACCAATAGAAGATGGCTTCAAGGAGAAAAGTGCCTCCAGAATTGCCAATATTCTGCGACTGTGATAAACAGCCGTGTCCATACCATTCTCCAACTGAAGTGGCAAGTCATTTACTTTTGTAGGTTTAACCATTTCATAATTACATTTCAGATCCAAGTGATTACTTCCAGTTAACATAAACGGGAAGAGTTGGAGTTCACAAGATAGAGCACAAAATGCAGCAATGACATAAGAATCAAAGGCTGCCACAGGCCCCTGTTTCTTCCCATGTTTAACTCCCTGTTGTCTTTGCTTGCCATTATACCCATTCCTCTCATCCACTTCTTGAGAAGGATTTTCACCTTTAGGTCTCTTATTTCCACTGATTTGCGCTTCATGACTAACACAGACGGTTAATATGACAAAAAGAAGGCGGGACGCAAGCTCTAGAGAGATGCCTGAATCTAAGAACAATGAGTGGATCATAGTACGGAGTTCAGCAACAGCAAGATTCTTGGATGCAGACTCGATATATCTAGTTTTTCTAATTCGTTCTCTGGAGGACTCAGGTGGAAATGTTCTCTGAAGAATTGCTTCAACAGTAGCAACAAAAATCTTCATTAGACATGTCTCAGATGGACTTCCACGAGGAAGGTACTCGAGTACTTTAAGGAGAGGAATATATAAGTTCCATGATAATATAGGGGGCTGTAATGGTGTTGCAACTACGATTTCTGGAAGATCGACCGCAGATGAGCTTAAAGGTATCAAACCATACGCAGCTTCCCAAATTGTACATATTCTCCACTCAACCTCTGGGCCATGAGCACAAAGCATTGATGCTATCCCTTCAGCAGTAGCTTCTACTGTAGCTTCTGCTACTGGCAATTCTCTTTGCTGGAAAGAATGTTACGGGAGGAATTAAATGTACAGACAAGTTGAGAAAACAACCATGTGGATACGAACAATTACAGAATTCAGCAGATTAATTACCTGCTCCAATTCTGAAGAAACGTAACAATCTAGAGGTGTGTGTTGAACTTCTATACCATCAGATTGTCTGAGTGGAGGAAATAATAACGCTGGTTGAGAAAGTATGCGGAAAAGCAAAGCAGCTGCAGCATCTGCAGCAACTCCGCCTCTCATAGACATTGCAATTCCAATGGCACGCAGGAAATGCAAGTGCATCCAGTTTCTTGGCAGCTTCATCATATATATTGCAAATTGCAAACTATTAGCACTTAAAACTGGGAGGAAGAAAGGAATTATTAGGAAAAACAAAACAAAAAGAAGGTACTTACTCTCATCCCTGAAGCATAGTCTTCCGCTGCCCGAAGGAGTTCTACAAGCTGTACAGCAGCATCAAGTGC
Source organism: Plantago coronopus (assembly GCA_036897195.1). Classification (NCBI taxonomy): domain Eukaryota; kingdom Viridiplantae; phylum Streptophyta; class Magnoliopsida; order Lamiales; family Plantaginaceae; genus Plantago; species Plantago coronopus. Next base: position 10,574 of record JAYMSL010001704.1, read on the forward strand.
ATCTGGAGCCCAAGATGGTGGAGCTTCTAGAAGCCCAAGAAGCAGTCTTTGTGTGGCACTTGGATTAGCAATTGCATAATATCTGAGCCAGAAGCGGATGCAGTATTTTAGGAAAATGAGTTACATTTCTTTTTAAGAAACTCTTATAGAACAATTATGATTAACTCACCGATGAAACAGTCGTGCGTAAGGCTCAAGGGCTGGTAAACCAGCCACAAGATGCTCGTCCATAGGTGTTGTTGGGGGAGGAAGCAGAAGTGCAGGAACAGCAGCTGCCGTGAGGGTAGCAGTCTCATGCCGAACTACTTCTTCATCACATACACTGAGTATAACTCCAGCACCATTAGCCACAGCCCACCTTGGGTTAGATGGCATAAGCTGGGGATGCTTTCCGGATCCACGAGAAGAAGCTGAAATACTAGAACAATAATCATCTTGTACCCTACTAATTCAACTTTCATGTTTTTTACAAACATAAATTACTGAAAAACAAAGACAACTGAAAATTTGCATTTCTTTTCCTCTCTCATAGAATATAGTGAACTAGTGACAAGAGTCATACTAAAGCTTTCCTTGCAACATCCCAAAATGCCATTACAATCATTCCAATTAAGGGAGTGTTGACAGAAGATACTCATTATGATCATTCATGAAGGAGAAATCACACTCCGCTATCCAGAAATTGTTGCACAGGATCTAGGCACCTTTTTAATTAAACCGACATTAAATGATCCATACCACTCCTCCTTGGGTGGAAAAGTGTGATGCTATGAATCCATCATAGCCAGCTCTAAAAATTAACTGATAAATAATTAAATATTGTTTAGCTCGATGATTTGGGTAACAAATTATTTTGCAAGTACAAAACTCAAAACAAAAATTTAGCAAAACATGACAATAATCTTATCTATACAGATTACATACATCAAACTTGCCAGTAAAGAACATATAATGCATTCACACCGCAACATTATTTTAAGATGTTTCAAAAACAAAGCAAGCAGCCAATGAAGCATATAAAAAATCACCCATATGCAGTGTAAGCTGCCAAGATTACTTCGTAGGAAATTTAAGACTTTAAGTGCAAATAGATACAACACCATAGATAGACTCACCTATGGTAGGAGGTTTCAGTTCTCCAGCCCCATATTTTCCCACGACACCTCCACACCTGCAATATCAGTTACAGAGTTACAGTAAGGATAGAGATACATTACAAAAATACAAGTAAAGAGTACGTGCTTAGTCATTCATGTCCGCTCAAAAAAATCACTTCTTAATTTGAAGAATTAATTATCAGACATCCAAAAACTCAAGCAGGCGAATATAATCCAGGCTTTAAAGCATAATCTGAAAGACTCTAAACTATTAATGAACTACTAATAAATTGCAGCAGTAATATGCACTTACCAGCGAAAATAATCACTTCTGATCCCAAGGGGTGCTGCAAGCAATATATCAGTAATCCAGGGAGACAGTGGCCTCCAGGGTTTCCTCTCAGGCTGTGTTGAAGATGAAGAATATCCTTTATCATATGTCTTACTGGTTGAAGCATGATTCTCGCTTCTGCTTCTTTCTGCTTGATTTTCTCGGTAATCTATTGTATACATTGGTCTGTTATAGTGGGTTAAAATTCTTAAAATCTCTCCACAAGCAAGGGCCCATTGCTCAGAATACTCAATCTGCATTTAAAATTAGCTCACTTCCATCAACTGTCTTTTCAGTAAACAACGAGTATATGCTTCAAGGGTGTGAACTCTTCGCATGTAACGTCACAATGAGTGGTTAACTATAATAGCGAGAAGTTGGAAAAATATGTTCAGGCGCATTTACTCATGCCAAGACAACTAAGTAAAGGATGAATAAAATAATACAAGACCTCACTGCTGGGGCAAACCAGGGAAATGAAATTGGCAAACGGCGGATCACTCCTGTTATATTCCAGCATCCCATCAATAATGCATGAAATGATGGGCAGAATAACAGCATGCCCATGGTCTGGATGATGAAGAACAAAAGTTGCTGGAAAGCAAAACAAACATAAAACTCAGGTAACAGTAAACAAACACTCGAGTAAACGGCAACTTTAATTACTGGGAAATGAACCAGCACATAACAAGAATTACCCAACACATCATCAAATATTCTGTTTTCCTTGAATGGATATCGGGTTCGGATCAGCTGCAAAACCAGAAACCATACAAAGTTTAGACACTTTTTACAGGTTTAAAGTGCATGAGACAAGCGCCTGAAAAAAGTCATATTGTTATGGTCATATGGAACAAAGAAATTACCTCTGCCAAATCATCAGGAAATTGTTCAGATGTGTATTGGCCAAAATACTCGACATAGGCAGTAATTTGAGCCTGAAACAAAGGTCAAGAGTTGTTCCTCAGTGCTGAACAAAAACAAAACAGTCACTGAAAATCTTTTTGCCGTCTATGATATTTCAAATAAAGTCAATTAAATTCGAGCAAAACAATTGTGCCAAAAATACAGAAGATAAGGCACCAGCATGAGGCACAACCACGTCACGCATACCCAACTTCACAGTACAGATACTTTGAATCTAATGGAGCGCAAAATCTCAAGCTTCATTAAGGAGTGCCTTTGAATCTACGATTTACACCTCCAACTACAGAAGTAAAGCACTTAAGGAACAATAATTGCAAGATGGTAATTTAGGAGCATGCTTGCCTATAAAGAGACCAGTATATACTTGAATGAGCACTATATCCAATGAATGAGGATCTGGACAAGTTCACAGTGCTCATATATACAGATATAAATACCCACCAACAGAACTTGAATAAATTCAGAAAAGTTTTTTTTTTTTTTCTGAATTAGCAAGCTGTTACAAAGCTATTAAATAACACCTAAACCTACGCCAAACACAGATCGAACCACATATCTCCTACTTGCAACTGCTTCCTCCTACCACTAGACCGCATTATAACTCCCAATAAATTCATAGAAGTAAAATGTGAAGCAGCTGTGTGTGAGCATAGTTGGTTGGTGTTGTTCATAAGTCCAAATAGGCTAAGAACTATGAAGTTCGAGGATGCCACGTAAACCTCAAGGAGCTACATTCTGTACGAAATATTAAAAGATGGCAAGGGGAGGGAAGACACACCTTCTTTTGTTGTGCATCTTGTGGAGGAGGCCAAAACAATGACGAAAATTGCAAACTGTCAAACCACTTCAAGTCTGAGGTGGCCATACTCCTAAACTATCTAAGCAAGTTAAGCAAATTCATAAATCTCCATGTGAGCTTCTATCAGTCCAGGGTCAAAGAGATTGTAGTTCAGCATATCGTGTAACCCAACAAACAAATCTCCACCAGCGCTCTGATCAGCCAATACATCATAGCTTCAAGCTCAATGTCAAATATCAAAAAATTGAAAAGGAACAAAGAACCAAAAACAACCTGCAGAATGGATATAAGTTATCTCCACTCCTGCAACAGCATCATGAATAAGTTCCTAAGTCTTGGAATCACACTACACCATTAATGAAATAGTGCAAAACTTCAGTTATATATATCACATTTTACCGACGAGGAGTCGAGGACAAACAGTATGCTCCACGAAAAAATTTACAAAATACTACACTTGTCCACTAATGGCCAAATGAATATAAGATATTATTTTCAAGTACTACATCTTTTGACAATTGACATACAACATAAGTGCATAACCAAAAAAAACCATACATAGGATATCATTCCCTCCGTCCCATAACATCATTTTACCATTTTAGACATCCCAGTAGTTATATTATATCATTTCATTCTATTCCACATCTGAAAATACCATTACCCTCATAACAGAATCAAATTTACCACAATGTATCAGTTATTTATTCAAATAATAATAACCCTACTTTAATTCTCCATTCATTCCTTATAGCAACAGCATACATACCACACTTGCACCATATCTCAATAATGTACTAAATTCCTAAACTACCATGTCGAAAACTAAATAATGTAGCTTATTGGGACGGAGTCAGTATGTGTATAATCCATTGCCATAGTACATCATTATTCATTACATTCGGAAACTAATCATAGAGAGCAGAAAGTAAGCCAAGCCAAACAACTATGTGGTGCATAAAAATTGAACTCTAATTACATGAAATACTGAATTATCATGCCAAAGTACCCCTAACTCTCACACTGAAATCAGAACACACTTGTCTAATTACATTTCCAGCTGCTATTGATGAAGCTAACTCAATAGATGAATAAATGATAAATGCAAAAATTAAGAGCTAAACATAGTGTAGGTACATACCTGATTGTAATTTCGCAGGCAGAGGATTAGAGAGTAATGAAGATATTTGGGAGTAAGGTTTTGGGTGGAGAGAGATTAGAGAGAGAAAAAGGGAAGAAGGTTTGGCAAAAGAAGGAGAGAGAAGAGAAGAGAAGAAGATATTTATGTATCGTATGCAGCAGATGCATGCGTGGCTATCATATTTTCCATCTGGCTTCTCATGTATCCCATCACACATTGCAACATATCATACCAAAATTTATATTTATCCACCACCTAAGTGTCCGATCCTAATAGATCTACTAATCAATCTGAACGCAATTACCCGAGTACTCATCGATCTACTTGTCCCACAATGTCATTTATAATTCTCCACGAGTCAACAAATCTCATACCCAAAAGATTGAAGTACGTGGCACGACTTAAACCATTTGTTATCGATCTGACGCTCTGTACGAACGGATACAAAATCACTAACTTTACGGAGCATTAACTATAAATAGCACACTTTTTAATGTGTCTGGTGTGTATCGGTTCAATACTCAAATGGCATACTATTAAGTTGCTTATTGATTTATCCGATGCTAGGCGGAGAAAATAGAATAGTTCCTCTCTTTTTTTTTTCTTTTTTCTTTTGTGTAGGTTCACTCCAAACAACACACAATGAATTTTTTCCGAATCGCAAGATTTATACTAGCACGTTTAACCCTCATTACTACACATGCCGCATGTGGATGTGAATGTTATTATTTTAACTTATTTACGATTTTGTTTTGCTAATCGAGTTCGGAAATAATTCAACAACAGAAATAGAAACCTTGATTCAGGAGGCTCCATGATCCAATCGATTTGTCACGAGGACCCCACATGACCGATGATAAGGAGACGTGGGTTTTGAAAAGTTTCTTATTCTTATACAATAAACAAATTCAAACTCGAATATTAAGGCTTTGTAATTTGATTCGCATGAAAATCTCTTAACTAAACGTATTTATTCTGAAATGAATTTAAATAATAAAAATTTATCGTATGAACCTGAACTTAGTTAATCTGTTTTAAATATAAATTTTTATTAAGTAAATTTAGATAACTAAACCGAATTTAATATACTTAAATTCAAATACATATAAACTAAACTTAACCGGGGATAAATATGCATACTCCACTAGTGATACTTTGAGGTGCAAACTCTAAAAGCTGGAAAAGCATACTGTAATTGTCTTTCTTTTTCTTCTTCAAATAATAATGAAATTGACGGATTAAGTAACAAAATTAGTTTAAGAAAGAAAGAAAGAATCCACTGATTATTTAATAGGGCTGCACACGAGCCAAGCCGGCTCGAGCTCGGCTCGAGATTCGCTCGAAAAAAACTCGACTCGGAACTCGAATTTGCGAGCTCGAGCTCGATCAC
>JAYMSL010001705.1:0-16257 GCA_036897195.1 Plantago coronopus
TTGTTTTTAGGGTTCACCATTTTTCCTTAGGTTTTGTGTTTTGTGGGGTTAGGTTTTGTGTTTTGTTGCTTAAGGTTTTGTATATATTTGGTTACTTAAAGGTTTATATGCATAATGGTTGAGGTTTCTGTGCAAATGGCTTAAGGTTGCGTTTTTTTTCTACAGGTGATTAGAAGTCAAGGGCCAAAAGATACTTTGAGAAAGAAAAATGAAAGAGGGCAAAAATCGATGACATCGACAAGTCAACTCCAAAATATTTTACAGTCAATAGATTTGTTTTTTTATTTTAATTAGCAAATATTTGTATTAGTTTTAACAAAATTGTTAAAAATTTGTAATTTGTTAAGGTTTTAATATGAATTCTTTAAGTTTTTATTAGGAGTAAGGTTTTACTAAGGATGGGGTAAGGATTTAAAAGTGGTCTTTTTATGGTCTTTCCATAGAGAGTGGTCTACACCAATACCAACTCTTTTTTTTTAATGTAATGAGAAGTTCTTCATATGGTTATGTTATTTTTTTTTTTTTTTGAAGAGTATGGTTATGTTATTTGCATGGCTATATTTCTGTTTTATTTAATATTGGCTGACTCGTACGTAGTTTTGATACCGACCGATCGAATTAATTTTTGAGTTCTAAAAAAATAAATAAAAGCATAGTAAGAGTTCTTTTATTCATCTGTGAGGATTAATAAGAAGTCATAATTAATCCTCGTTGATATGGTTCTGTTGATAATTGTTAATCAAGAAGTAGTAATGAAGTACTCTACATCTATCTTGTATAAACACACGCGACATTATGACAATCAATTTCAATCACAATAGAACTTCAATGCTCTCGTTTGGCGACCTAGTAGATAAAATTCAATCCGCTTCCACTACCACCGGAGAACCACCAACACTAAACCCACCCCCGCCGGATTTACCACCGCCAGATCCAAACTTAACTCAACCACACCTTGCTTCCATCACTTCTAAAGGTATTACTATCAGAGAACCGTCTACCTTGGACATACCACCGACGAATCCTAAGGAACATGCTACTGCCGCTGGTACTCAGAAACAAGATAGAGAGGAGACGGGCCGAGCAAGTGAGACGAAATGGTCGTACAAGGATAAGCTGGCAGGTTTTTCCAAGCATCAATATTTTGATTCTTGGTTGAATCATATAGATAAATCTACGATTAGCGTCCAAGAGGAAATAACATATATAGCAAAGGGATGCTAACATCCCTTTTGTTACTTTCTCTACGGATGAGTGGAAATCTTTCTGTGCAGGATGGGATCAAGCGATCATTATCAACACTATTGGTATCTCGAGATCCATTGAGAACATCCAGAAACACCTTAGGGGCTTATGGGGAATTAAAAACGATATTGAAGTGGTGGATCTTATGAAGGGAGAATATGTTGTAAAATTCTCAAATCCGGAGGATTATACTCTTGTGCTAGCAGGAGGACCATGGTTTATCTTTGATCATTACTTGGCTATTCAGAAATGGAGGCCAAAACATGTGCCTCATTCGGGGCTGTTTGAATCTATGGCAATGTGGATCCAGCTTCCAAATCTCCCATTGGAACTCTACAATCCAAAGGCTCTCTTAGTTATAGGAAGAACTCTAGGTATACCTATTAAGATGGACATGCATACGGTTGGCCTTCTCCGTGGGAGGTATGCTCGTATATGTGTGGAAATGGATACTACGAAACCATTACCACAGAAAATCCAAATTGGATCATTAATGCAGAAAATCACATACGAGCTAAAGGTTGATTTCTGTATGGAGTGTGGTCTGATTGGTCACACGCAAGAAAACTGCAAAAAGGGCAGGAGAACAGAGAACCAGGGTACCAATGTAAGCACGGATGCTATGGAAGTCTGTCATCAAACTCCATTTACAGAGCCGGAAAAGGAAAAATGGGAAATTATCAATCGAACGTCCTTTAATCGACGACGAGGAAGAGGAGGTTTTGGCTACCCTAGGAATATGGCAAATCATGACAGGAAAAGGACTACTGAATCAGAAGCTTCGCCGGAGGAGGATCGTCGGAAAACAAACCGCAAAAATTGGGGGACCAATGTGAAAAATTCCAATAGATACAGTTCTTTGGCTAATGAAGAAGAGGACACGTCGAGGGAACAGGCAGGAATGGAGGAACACGTGGAGGCTAATAGAGAGTCCCAGCAAGGGGAACAGCAGCTAGTGGAAAACATCGATACACTTGATAATGCCGGTGTAGTGGGGGCTAGTGAGGAAAGAAATCCGGAGTTTTCTAATGGGCCTGGTGCTGGGCCTAAATCGAAGGTTGAGCAACAAATTGGGCTATTTGAATCTCTTAGCCCAATTGCTAACACTTCTACTAATGCTGATTTAAATCCACTTCCAAATAAAAACAAGCCAAAAAACTCCATTAAGGAAAATAATCTGAAAAATTTTAAAATAACTGAAACGAACAAAAATGGGGAAAAAATTCACTTAATCCAAATAGGAGATCAACCTCCCAAGATAAACAAATCGGATGGAAGAAAACAAAAGAAAAAACCTAGTGATCAGCAAAATAAAAAAGAAGAATCTACTAAACAAGATCCTAAAACTAATATGATTAAGGAAAACATTACTAGCAGTAATAACATAAAACAAGTCACTCGTTCCTCTAAGAAAAAATACCAAAAACATGAACAGACTAAATTTTCTAAGGAAAAAATTGAAGCAATTAACACTAAAAATTTGGACAAAAACCTTAATTTAGCTAAACAGGATTTAAGTGATAAACACCAGATTAAGGAACAAAGTGGAGGTGGCGTGCATGAAGAGTTAATGGCAGCCAGAAATACATCATTACAGCACAATCCTCCATGCAATCTCCTTGATATACCCAAGAACAATAATACCCCTACATTTACTAGCCTCTCACCTATCTCTCCGGCCATCTCTCCCGTTTCAAACCCTAACGACGCTTCATCTCCTTCTTCTACTCTTTATAATGTCCAAACTACCGATAACTCCCAAACTAGAACCAAATTCTCCACCACCGCTGATTCTCACAAACCCAGATTCACCAGGTGTCTTGCCGGAGACGACGATTATGGCGGACCAGCTTTCACTATCAGATGCTCCACCAACGATGGAAATCCCTCCGATTGTGTTTCCACCAAAGGGGATGGAGGCATCGACACACCTGCATGCAATCTCCTGTGGTCAAATTCGTCAGCCAGGGAGCTCTTTGATGATAGGAGACTTGCAGATTCCGATTCAAAACAACTCTCAAGTGCCAACTACAGTTCTCAAGGATGCCATCCAGAGTCACATCCAAGAAAGGAGGAGCATGCGACCAAAGAAACTGGAATTACCACCACCGAGATACTTCAGCCAGGAAACTCAAAATGCAACGAGGCAAGCTGCAATATTACGGCGAAGTTTCCAGTTAGCAGCAGTGAATGTCAGGAACAAGAGACCCATGCATGGGACAGGGAGGCCGCCGATCGCACCAAGGGGGTGGTCATCTTCAGCTGGAAGAACTCAGGGCAGAGCAGGGAGAGGAAGGGGCCGGAATATTCAAATGGAACGGAGGCCAGTGTTGAAGGTGACGGTGGGCCAAAATTCACAGCAACAGGAACAGGGGAGCTCTGGAGCAAGGAACGAACTGGAAGGAGATCCGACGAATCTAGCTGAACTAGGGAATCCGCTCCCAGAGGTCACTCCAAGCGAACTAGCAAACAACAACAAACTCATCCGCATGGAGTCCAATATCTTCAGATTCCAAACCTTCTATCAACTTCCGACAATGCTGCAATGGAATCGGGAAGGGGGGGTCACGGCAATGAGGTTTTACAGCTCTTTGACACCATTATCCACTGGGATGGAGCTCCGGCACATGGTGAGCTTGCACCCTTGGGCAAGCGGGCCGATTCCGACCGTCTCGTCAACACCGATAGGAAGCGCCACCGGAGGGCCGATAATCCAGAGGGAACCGGGAGTGTGGTATCCAATCATCACCACAACATCAATGAAAGCATTGATATGGAATGTTAGGGGGGGAAGCTCTCCTCAAATTCACGAAGCCCTAAAAGGCTACATGATCCAACACCGCCCTCTGGTGACTATTCTTCTAGATACTCGGTTGTGATTCAATGACGCCGTAGATGCCTTGGCTACTGTTGGGAGTTTGGAAAGATGGTATTTCCTCCTTCGGCGGCCCACCCGAATATTGGGGGCTTTTGGATTCTCTGGGACTCCTTGAATGTGGATCTGGTCCTCCAAGATGCCACGGAAAGGATGGTGAGCTTTCGTCTTCTGCAACCTAGGCAATCCCTACCTATCACCCTCACTGCGGTGTACAATTACCCGAACCCAACGCACCAACATCAGGTATGGCAAGACCTTCGTTTACTTAGTAATTCTATAACTGGAAGTTGGCTTATTGCCGGAGATTTTAATGCAATTTTGTCCCAAAATGAAAAAATAGGTGGTAGGCCTATTAGTTCTAATATAGTCTCTGCTTTTCTTGATTGCTTGAATGACTGTGGTTTGGTAGATTTAGGATTTAGTGGATCTTCTTTTACTTGGTCTAATAGAAGGTATAGCTATGGTTACATATGTGAAAGGCTTGATAGAGCCTGTGCAAATGATAATTGGTTAAAATGTTTTCCTAAAACTTTAGTAAAGAACCTTATTTGCACTGCTTCTGACCATAAACCTCTCCTTATTGATGCTAGAAGTAATCTCCCAAAAGATAAAAGGATTTTCAGATATGAAAACTGTTGGAATGCTAATCCCACTTTTCAAAAAGAGCTGTCTAGGTTATGGTACAATACAACTACTAGAAACTTTAGCTTTACTACCTCTGTGAAAACCCTTACCAATTCTATTCCTAAGTGGCCTATAAAAACTCTCCATCACCTTAATCATAACCAAAATATTTTAGAAAAAGAGTTGGAAAAAATGGAGAAAGCTGCTCACCTTGACCCTGTTACTTATGGTAGCAAAATTCAAATCATTAACTCTAACATTAATGACATATTAGGTACTAAGCATGCTTTCTGGAAACAAAGAGCTAAATGTAACTGGTTAAAGAACATTGATACAAATTCTAAGTACTTCCATAGTCTTGCCACCCATAAATATAATAGAAACATGATTCATGGTCTCCTAACCAATGAAGGAGACTGGGAACATGATCCTAAGAAGATTTGCAACATGTTTAAAGACTACCTCTCCTCCCAAAGTTCCTATACTCATAGCAATCTTCAGCCTTTTCAGGACATTCCTATGCCCTCTATCCCTAAAGATCAACATGATAAGTTAACTGATCTCATTACAGACTCTGAAATATGGAATGCCATTAGAAGTATAGATCAGGACAAATCTCCAGGACCAGATGGGTTAGGATCTGGTTTTTACATGTCTTACTGGGACACTATTAAACATACTCTTTGTGCTATGATTAGGGAGTTCTTTAACACTGGTAACCTGGATCCTGAACTTAACAAAACTTGTATCACTGTTATTCCTAAAAAGACTAATTCTCAAACTGTTATGGATTTTAGACCTATTAGTCTTTGTAATGTTAGCTATAAAATTATTACAAAAATTTTAGTGAATAGAATCAGGCCTTTTCTAAATGACTTAGTCTCCCCCTTTCAAAATGCTTTTGTCCCTGGAAGACTTATATCTGATAACATAATGCTTGCCCATGAATTTGTTCATACTATGAATAAAAAGAGAAAAGGTAATAATTTGCATATTGGCTTGAAACTTGATATTGCTAAGGCTTATGATAGACTTAGTTGGAAATTTATTGAGCTTACCTTGAAAAAATTTAATTTTCCTTCTAAAATCATTCAACTTATCATGCAATGTGTGACTTCTACTACCCTTAGTGTGAGAGTTAATGGTGTGGTTTCTGAGAGTTGGAATCCTGGTAGAGGGTTAAGACAAGGGGATCCTATATCCCCTTACCTTTTCATCCTATGCCAAGAGATGCTGGTTAATATGCTTTGTAGGAAAGTGTCTGATAAACACCTTGACCCTCTGCATATTAGAGGAAGTAACATCAGCATTCCTATTTTCTGTTTTGATGATGACTGCCTTCTCTTCTGCAAAGCTAATAGGAAGTCTATTAACACTGTGAAAAAAGTTTTTAATATGTATGAGGAAGCTGCTGGCCAAGCCATTAGCTGGGATAAGTCTAGTATTATATTTAGCCCAAATTCCCCTCCCCAGTTTAAAAGAAGAATTATTGATGAGCTTGGAGTTAAGTGCAATGGTAGGTATGACAAGTATCTAGGACTTCCCTTTATTCATGGTAAGAAAAAGGCTGACTTCTTTCAAAGTATTATTGATAAAGCTAGTAGTAAGATCAATGCCTGGTACAATAGATACCTGTCTCAAGCTGGTAGAGTTATTTTAATTCAATCTGTGTCTTCAGCCTTGCCTGCTCACTCTATGTCTGTCTGTAAAATTCCTGATAATATCATTGTTAAAATTGATGCTTTGAACAACAATTTCCTGTGGAATGGGGCCAAGGGGGGTAGGAAGAAAGCTAGAGTGAGCTGGAAAAGGGTGTGTACTCCTAAGGGTTGTGGGGGTTTGGGCATAAAGAACCTTCAAACTCTTAACTGGGCTTTCCTGTTAAAACTTGCTTGGAAACTGATTAATAATCAGAAATCCTTGTGGTCTAAATTATACAAACAAAAGTATTTTCCTAATTCCTCTTTTTGGAATGCTGTTTCAAAACCAACTGATAGTTGGTTCTGGAAAAACTTGGTTAAAACTAAGGATATCCTCTATGAAAATCTCATTTGGCAAATTGGGAAAGGAAATTAGATTAGTTTCTGGAATGATCAGTGGATGAAGGAGGGTACTTTGGCCTCCATGGTTCAAAACCCTCCTGAGATTGATTGTTCTGTTGATCTTATGATTACTGAGAATATGTGGGATATCTCAAAACTTTCAAACTTTGTTCCCTTAAATTTGATCCTTAAAATTATCAATGTTCCCATCACTGGGGAAGAGGATAAGCTAATATGGAAGCATAACAATACTGGTGCCTATACCATCAAGGAAGGGTACCAATTGTTAATTAATAAGGATAATATTTGGCCTCACTGGCCATGGAAGGTTATCTGGAAAATGAAACTCCTTCCTAGAATCAAGATGTTCCTTTGGCAGGTCCTATGGAATAAACTTCCCACTTTAGATAAGCTGTTAAACTATAAGATCATTGAGGATGATAAATGCATGCTTTGCCATAGAAGTACTGAGAATATGAACCACTTGATCTTTCAATGTGATGCTTTTAAACTGTTTAGGGAAGCTATTTTTCCTTCTGCTCTCATTGAAAGATGCAATGATATCAAAGAGTTTGTGTTTAGTAGTCAAATGTCCAAAGATAGAATCAATAGTATTGCTATCTTTGCTTGGATTATATGGAGAGCTAGAAATGATTTCATATATACTGGCATGGATATCAGTAATATCAAACTCTTGGGGATGTTTAATACTATGGTTGGTAATCATATTGTTGCCTTTGGCAACCCTAGAAGTATTACCAAACATATAGTAGTGAAATGGATTCCCAGCAGTAAACACCAGGTTACCTTAAACGCGGATGACTCTGCTTTGGGTCTTAATGGCCCAGCAGGTATTGGTATGGTGGTAAGAAATGGTCAAGGAGATTTCATCCAAGCTGTTGCGGCCTTTATTGGCTTCACCAACAATAACAGAGCTGAACTCCTTGCTATTCTGCAAGGGCTTTATCTCCTGGAAAATTTACAGATTATATCCGCTCAAATTCAAATAGACTCTAAATATTCTTATGGTTGTATTTGCAGGAGGCAGGAACCAGCATGGCAGGACAAGCTTCTAGTGAACCAAATCAACAGTAGGATGGAAAGAAACAAGGGATTTGAGCTCATCTTCATCTACAGAGAAGCCAATCACAGCGCTGATGCTGTTGCTAAATATGCTAACTCGACTATATGTAATAATGTAGTTAATTCTCTGAACAATGACTCCCAGTTTACATTTTGTGCTAGGAATGTTAGTAGTAGTAGCAGTGTTAGTACCTGGAACATTTGCCCCTCTTGGCTGGAGGACAAGATAACACAGGACAAGATCTGTAAGTTCATCAGGGTTAGGATGAAGTTTTAAGGTTGTATTTTGGGCTGGTCATGCCCTGTTAATGACCTGTTTGTTTGAATATTAACAACCTTTTCCAAAAAAAAAAAAAAAAAACACATGCGACATTACTTATTAATGGAGACTAATATGTTACAGATTATCAAAGCGATTGTAGCCGAGTGGTGAGCATTAGGTTGATTATTAGTTAGAAATTTGTAAAGATTTATAAAACTATTATAATTGTAATATTTATATTTAAAAAAATAATATGTTACATATGGAATGAATTAATTTTCTGGCTGCCTTGTTTGACGCTCATGACAAGGTAAGGGGAGGATTGGATAAGCACATATGGTTTGTGTTTTGGCACTGCACCGTATGGCATATTTGGTTAGCTCGGAACGCGTGGACTTTTAATAACGAGAAGGCGAGCCCGTACGAGATGGTGGAGAATATAAAGGTAGCGACTTGGTTCTGGTTCAAAGGAAAAGGCGAGTTGAGAAACTATAGGAATTCGGTAAATTGGTTCATCGAACCGGTTCGTGCCTGCAAACAACTTAGAGCTATTTCGATTGGTGATGGTGATTGGTCTTTGAGATGCTTTGATATGTATTGACGTTTTAGGTGGTCTTGGTGAACACTTTGTATGATGTACATATTTAGTTAATAAAATCTTTGCCGTTTTCAAAAAAAATAGAATTAATTTTCTGAGTTCAAACAGAAAAAGAAAAGTAAGCGGTAGAATTCTTTTATTCATCTGATATACCCTGCGGATTTTCGAATTAATTTGTCAAGGACGGTTGCAGCAATATATTCATCGTATATAGTTCGCAGGAAAATCTTGCATATAGTTCAGTAGGTCGGTTCTGATACGGAAGGAAAATTATATTATTACTAGATTTAAGAGTAATTTGTGGTTAAAGTTTGTAAAATATCGTAGGGTTGTGGAAAATATTTATTGGATCATACATTTTTGGATGGTAGGCTGGTGTAGTAATCTGTTAAAACACATTTGTCTGAAATGTGCCTTTTTTCTGGTAAAGGACTAACGGCACAAGTTTGTGGATTAGCCTAGCTGCAGTATGATTTCTAACATCATTTACAGTACTATGCTCATCTGATTCTTACATTTAATCTCCTAAGCCACACAGAGTGCAAAATCATGTGAAACATATCAAATCTCTTTACTGGCTGGTTCATCACAAAGTGACCCCGTACAGCCCGAATTCCCTGCTTCAGTCGCGTATAAGTATCTTCTGAAACTGACTCCAAAATCTCCTTTAGTCGGGGGATGTCAGCTATATCAACACTCAACGAGAATGCATCCCAGTTCAGAACATCACTGAAGGGCAGAACATAATGGTCAGATAATATAACAGGTACACATCCAGCGTAAATGGCCTCGACTATTCTTGGACTAGCCACTTCGTATCCACTAGGGCATAAGCAGAACTTGGACCGTAACAGATAGTCATAATAATCCTGTTTTTCTGGTAGATATTCATGTACACGAAGATCAGGGTCTTTTCCCTTCCAATAGTGTAAGAGTATTGGCCTGACAGGTCCATGAATGCCACCTGCGAAGAATGCCAGGTACGGCCTGGATATGTTGGCTGGTGGTGGAGAAATCAGCTTCGGGTTTACATTACCTCCGTAAAGGTGTACTTCAGGTAGGCTGACGTCTTTTCTTGGATCGAATCCTTCAGAAGAGTTTGCATTGCACATGACACGAATAGATGTATTGTAGACAAATTCGTTTCCTCTTGAAGCCTGAGGTGCCTGGAAACCATTTAAACATAAATCAGGACATTGGATTTTATCAGCAAATAGTGAACATGTTTGAGTAGCATGCTCACCCAGTCATGGCAAGAGAGCATAAAGTGATCAGATCCTTGAGTTCTATTCCAGAACGGGTGCTTGTTGGAGATTAACTTAACGTAATCAGACACGAAGTCTTTCAATGGGGTGACATTATAAGAGTTAGGCCTGTAGATATACTTCACTATCCAGGTAATACTGAATGGCATGAAGTAAACATGAGCTGCTCGAGCATCATTAACCTTGAATCTGTTATTTCCGCGTTCCATCTCATGTATGAATCTTCCTTCGCTAGAGTATATGTCTTTACATGGTCCATCATGTACAATTGGTGACTCCCCTTCCCTGTACACATAAACCTTGAATCTTCGTTCCATTTCCTCGTAACTCCTGTACAATTAAGCACAGGTTTCTTTGCTATTAAGTTGCAATTTCACAAAATCACGTTTAACAACTCTAAACCGTTTTACAACCATGTTATAATCAGGATGGCTGATCAGCAGATATATGATGCAAACAAAAGTCATGAGTATTAAGTTTTGCAGTTTTTAAAAGTATGCAATAAAGTGCAGGCTTTCAATGAGTGATGTCACTACTTAGATGACCCATGCTTCAAGCAGAAGTCTACCTTTCCCACACATTCCTTATCATCCAGAAGAGTACCTTTGAAGAAAAGCTGTGAAAACTCTTTTATGCCGCGTAAACCAAACTATGCAATCGACGCCATTCCCACATGTGAAATAAGTGTATACTACAATGCAAAATAGTTAATGACTCATGCCATTCCTTAACAGTTGACAATCCTCAATGAAACATTTGATCAGACTTTTCTGGCAAACTTAATGAACTTAATAACCAGATGGACTTACTGAAAAAATGCAGCGGGATTTCGGTAGACGTCTGTGTTGACAATGTCATGATTAGTGATGACCTCTGATAAATTTCTGATAGAAGCTGCCTTTATAATTGATGCCCTTGCTCTTGCCAATCCTTGCTCTAATTTGCTGCTGGCTATCTTCTGTTTCATAATCCATAGACACCGGATTAGTCCATAAACTCACACCATAAACAACTAATCTAATAGGTCATTCTATGGAAGTGGAACAGAGCAAACAGGTAGTGTGTTCGTCTGTTCGAATGATCAGAATGAAAAACTTCTTATCCAAGAGGTATACAGGTGATGAATTAGCTAGGTAGATTAGCAGTCAGGCAGCATTTACCCATACGAATCGGCAAATCAAATCTATGAACTGAATTTCGAAAATGAACTACTATGCACAAATGATCAGTAAAAACACTTTGTTTGGATTCTGAGGAAAACTCAGCAGCGATAAAAATTAAATCAAATCAAAACTAGCAAACCAGTTCGAAAACGAAATGATGCAGAAACATGATCACTAAAAGCACACAGGTATGATCAAAAATCAAATCACTTCGATTTTGAGGAAAACTCAGAAGCGATAAAAATCAAATCAAAACTAGCAAACCAGTTCGGAAACGAAATGATGCAGAAACATGATCACTAAAAGCACACAGGTATGGTCAAAAAATCAAAATCACTTCGATTTTGAGGAAAATTGAGCAGATAGAAGAGCTCTGCACAATAAGTATCATCAAATTCAAGCTACGATATCAGTTCAGCAGTTCTAAAAACGAAACCATACACAAACTCAATTAAACAGTAAAAACACACTCACTCTCGAAACCGGCTTCGTTTTGGACGGAAATTCAGCAGAGATAAGAGCGTTGTACTGATCCTCCTCGCCGGCATCATCTCTGACCAACTCTCTCATCGGAATTCTGAATTCTCCACCGAACAATCTGAATCCATCAGAAAAGCTTCCAAAATGAAGAACGAGAGCAATCGAAGCTGCGAAAACTAACAGGATCGAAAGAGCAGTTGCAGAGCTCTGCATCATCACGAAACTTGTGATCGAGTTTTTCTGCTAGTAGTGAAGTAGCATCAATGTTGTTGAAGAACTTGTAGTCGTACAGGTGTATGTATAGGTGTATGTATAGGTGTGTGTAATCATTCTCACACAAAACACACACACAGAGCTGAGTTGTTAAGAGACGGTTATATGGAAAGTGAATCAAAAGGGCGGGGAATGATGATTTTTTGCTAAATTTGGGCTGATATCAATTTGAAACCAGGGGTTTTTTTGTCATTTTCGCTTTAGTCCGTATTAATTTATCCCCATCTCATCTTATCATTTAGTTTTTTTCAGTCTAACATTTTTCAACTTTAGATTCGAATGAATTTAAGATGCTAGTTTTAATCGACTTTTGAAAATTTATATGATGACAATCCAAAATGTCATATATTCATCTGTTCGATGCTAAATGTACCATTTTAATTTCTAGTGGTTAACAATTTTCGACGTTGTTAATATTAAAGTTAATCATAATGTAAATTAGTGTTTAAAACTACGTAATGGGAATTTACGAACCGAGGTTTTATAATACTTCAGATAATAGACTAGACAGTTGATAATGCTAGGTTTTATAATCGAAGCATGTATTAAGGATTTTATTCTCACAATTTCATATTTAATTTATAATAAAAGTTGAAAATAATGCATTTAATATATGGTAGAGTTACTTTTGCACTATTGATATCTCACATACTAATAGACTAGACGGTTGATAATTCTAGAACAATGCAAGGTAATCTTTACATATCGTGGTTTTGATATTAGTGTTAGATTATTCTGACATTATAAGCGTCCCGCACAATATTGTCTCCTATAAAAACCACACAGGGGAAGCACTCAGAGTGCCACCCCTCGATTCTGAACATGAAATGTCTGTTATACCCCTGACTTAACTATATTAGAAATGTGTTCTTAGATAAAATAATCAACTAGGCTCCAGCGCAAGTGGAACTAAAATCGGGTTTTGAATTTTTGCACACTCGTACACGTCACGTGTTCGATTACCCGCTTGTATATTTTTTGTATTTTTGTCACATTCCTGCATTTTTTCAAAATTTTGTTTATGTAGTAGTTAGTTTTCCTTTATACACGTTTTTACGTTAATTAGTTAGAGAAGTATTATGATATGTTTAAGTCATTTTACTCCTTTTTGTTACACTTACTTTGTCTTCTTAACTTTAATTAGCTAGACAAGTATTATGATATGTATAACTTTTGGTTTTGGAGCATTAAGTATATAGTTTCAAGTAATCAATCTAATCTTCTTTTCCTAACTTTTTGTCACATTTCATTGTAATTTTGTATTTATTCTTCACTTAAGCTCAAAATTTATGATTAATAATAGTTCTCCATTTACCTAGTAAGAGTTAATAATGATTTTTCATTTATATTCGTGGTGACTCAAACTAACAATTCAACCTATATTGATCGGAAGGAATGTGTCTAACTAATCGAGTTGCGTTTCGTTGTCATAAATAGATTCGTATGAAATACTAGTACCCTTTACCTTGTTTTCCGCAAAATGAATACCTATCGTAGTTGGAAGGAATGTTTGTTACCAGGGCCGGCCCTAGCCCTGTGCGGGCTGTTCGACCGCACAGGGGCCCGAACTTTTGGGGACCTCAAAATACTGATTTGCTTGTATATATACAATATATTGCATAATAGATTAATTGAAGTATGATGTCGCGGTGGTTGCAAACTAACGCCTAAAGTCTCCAGCACCTTGTGGCCTCGGGTTCAATACTATTTGGAGACGTTTTTTGGTGTTTTTTTTTTTACAAATTATGAATTTTAAGCTATTATATAAATTATAAAATAATTTCGCACTGGGCCTCCAAATCTTTGGGCCGGCCCTGTGTGTTACGAATCGCATTGTGTTATGTTTTCATAATAAGAATTTAAGGGAATATAGAAGTGAAGCTTATCTTTAGATAGTCAATAAAAAATGTACTCCCTCTATTTCAATTCATATTCTTCAGTTTTGAATATTAATTTTGCAATGTTTTAACATTTTTTTATTAAGAGTAATTTGCAATTATAGTTGAAAAAGTTTGATCCGGAAAAGCAAAGGTTGTATAATTGTTTTATAGAACCGATTTTGCAATATGTTCTTTAATTTAAGATAATTACAAATATTTGAGATTAATCTTCTCTGGTTTCAAATTTCAAGACGATCCATCTTATTCGGGAAAATAATAATCTGGTAATATTTTCCGTAATTATCTCTCTCATCTCATTGAAGATAGAATAGAACAAACAAATTCTGGCATGAAAATTGTAAACAGAATCATCTCCATAGGCCATAGCTTGCAATTTCACACTCACTGGAAATCTGTGTGTTTTGCTCTGTTTTTGAAGGTGAATTGTATTATTAAAGCTCAGTTTTCTTGTTTAATTCGTGTATATTTGCTCTTAAGAAACATACAATCTTGCACCAGTTCTTTCAGATTCATCCTTGTATGTTTCAAGCTCCATTTGGACTTAAGAAACCTGTTACCTATTGCAGATTTATCCCATTTTACAAAACTTTGAAAGTGAGCCTAATGGCAAAGAATGATGCTGAAGATCCACTGCTAGCAACAGTTGTTGATCCTTCACATTCTGTTCGAAGCAATGCCTTAAAGAAACGAAACTATCGTCGTTCGAAGACAGTTCCAGCAGGGGATATTTACCAGCTGCAGCAGCAATATTCGACGTCTATTGAACACCCTGAGTCCATCTTTTCGAATAGCCTCGACTGCAAGAAAGTTATTCTTTTCTTGACAGCTTATCTGATTGCTGGAGCTTTATGCTTCTTCCTGGTCAGGGATCAGATGAAGGGCAAGAAGACTAATGGGGTCCTGGACGCAATCTACTTTTGCATTGTTACGATGACTACTGTCGGTTATGGTGACCTCGTCCCTGATAGCGTGATGTCGAAGCTGTTTGCTTGCATTTTCGTGTTTGTGGGGATGGCGATTGTTGGGTTTCTGTTGAGTAAAGCTGCGGATTATATTGTCGAAAAGCAGGAGGTTCTCTTGGTTAAGGCGATGCATATGCGCGAGAAGTGTAGTAATGTTGAGATACTTAGGGAGGTCGAAACGAACAAGGCCAAGTACAGATTTATGACTTGCTCAGTTTTGCTTGTGATACTTGTGATTGCTGGAATGCTTGTGCTTTATCGGAGCGAGGGGTTGGGTCTGTTTGACGCGTTTTATTGTGTTTGTGCTACTATTACTACCCTTGGGTATGGAGATGAGAGTTTCTCGACTCCTGGGGGGCGTTTGTTTGCTACTGTATGGATATCGACGAGCACCATTTGCTTGGCTCAGTTTTATTACTCTCTTGCTGAATTGTATACTGAAAGGCGGAGGAGATCGTTGGTCAGTTGGGTTCTTACGAGGAAGCTGACTGTTTCGGATCTTGAGGCTGCAGATCTTGACAATGATAAAGTTGTAAGGCAAGTTATATTACATTACATGCTGTTCTTAAGTCTAAACACTGTTTAGTTAGCTTGTTTGTGTTGAGGTCTGAAGTGAATCTTACACTATTTTTTTTCTTGATGTCTTGTTCATACAGTGCTGCAGAATTTGCGATATTTAAGCTCAAGGAGCTGGGAAAAATTAGCGAGGAAGATGTCGTGATGGTGATGGAAGGGTTCAGAAATCTCGATCTAGATTGCTCAGGAACGCTAACGAGGGCTGATCTGGTTAACCCTGAATCATCTGGTTCTTAGAAAGTTTTGAGCCTCACCTTTTTGTTTTCCTAATCGATCACCTTATGACATATATACGTTGCATAGTTTACATAGATACGAATCAAGTTTCTATAACAGAATAGAGCAACAGAGAGATTTCTTCTAGGCTTTAGGCCTTTGGTTCAAATATGATCATTGATAGTTGTAGATCAGTTACAAATTAACGAAGGCTCTCCACAGATGTTCGTTGAGATCATACATGTACATGTACAGTCGATTTTACCTGACTGAAGTTAATATATTGAGCTATTACTAAACCTCTTGCGATTCAGTAATATTGCTCCGTAAACTCTGTATGTCCTGCAACATAGTCCATGAAAGCTTTGCCCTCTCTGTCGCCAGAAGAATCGCGAGGTATAGGCGACATTTGACCAATGACAACAACCGCCACCAGAGCTACAGCAGTGGAGACAATAAGTGGCCAGAAATAAGCCAGGATACTCGCAAAGTGTGGCAGTACGGCCATAGAAAGTGCCAGGCAAGACGACACAGCTATTGCCACAGCAACGAGGTACCTGTACTTCATTAGCCCTGCATAGATGTCCATGGCTGATGACTCCTATTGAGATTGTAATGACTCAGCAAAACAAAATGTAGCCTGCTTTTAACATGAGAAAGGAGAAGGCTTTTGTGATGATTCTTTGTTT
>JAYMSL010001706.1:0-16255 GCA_036897195.1 Plantago coronopus
GGCAATCCGGATGAGGGTGGGGTCGCGGAAGCCACAACCGTGAAGGTTGCCCGCCTCCATCTCCAGCGTCATAATGTCTATCAGGATGCTAGTAGTACGCGTATCCCAACCCTGTGGTCTTTCAACGAAGATCACAACAGCATCAGGGTTCGCCCTTTCCCAATGGTTGGCCTGTTCCATACCTGAAAGTGTACACAGGTTCATACGATACACAATTAAAGGCTAAAATAGGCGTTTTATTGATTGCGTAACAAAAGTTTCGGCGATACAAAATACATCCATCATAATGCATTATTAGCGGTTGGACAAAAACTTAATTTGTGGTCTGGCTGATCAAAGGTGCATAACAGAACATAAATGTGCGATATCGTCCAATACACATAAATTATTATTGGTGGTTTCTCCTCATAACGCTTCAAACAAGTTGTTGTTGTTCTTTTATTCGACGCCCCGCTACATGACTCCACGCCTTCAAATATTGTTTGACGGGTCGATTACGTCATATTCGGCTCGTGGTTGGTAAATTTCACCGACCATAATCGTGGGAATCATCATGGGAGATGTCTTGTCAAATTCCCCTCCCTGGAACGCATTGCGGAGCCGTGATATCATGCGCTCGAGTTTCGTGAAGTAAATACCAGCGTACGGGAACATCTACGAGGGGAAAAAGTATTTCAGTTGGTCATAAAGTAAAGTCACGTGAAGTTAATACGGGCTAGATGACACGAACCTGTTGGATGCCAGGTTTCAGCACGGTTGGGATATGTAGCCTGTCTGCATTACCTGGCATGGACTGGACACCCGGAAGCCTCGTAAGATAAGTCCACGCATTGTAGCGCAATACAAGCTCGCTAAACTTCAGTAGGACAAAATCTTTGCTAAAACATTGACCTTCGAAGTCAACATGCAAAGCCCGAGCAATAGTAGCTAAACAACTCCGTTGAAGGTACGCCCGTGTTATGGTGGGGCCCCCAAGGTCAATGAAGTGCCCAAGTAACGCGCGATCGTGTGCCTGCGACCAATGTTCGTCAGCGGGGTCTGGGCAACTGAAGCATGCGTATGACTTAGGTTGCTCACTCATAATGTCTTTCTTCTGTAGGAAAGACATTGAAGTTAGTTACAGAACTATTATATATTGCATGTGTTGATTTGTTCAGAATACGTGTTTCAAACGATACGAGGTTACACCATATTTACACATTTAGATGATCAACAAACTTGATAACGGGTATTTTATTCAAATCACAATCAAACCAAACCATAACCAAATCACCATACAAGTTTTTTTGCAAAGTCTCGGACTGTGTAACAATCCACCACACACTTTGCCATTATTTAATACAGCACACCACTATTATTTAGTACAATCAAACCACACAAATTGATATTTCGAATACTGATTCGGAGTCGGTCCATCAAAGCCTAGGCAAATAACTGACGGAGGGTCTCAAAGCGCACGATGCGCATGTTCAGTAGATGGCTTGCCTCGCCGCCTGCCTGAAACATGATAATTACACCATTAGTTATACGGCCAACAATACTGCTTAACGAATTTAATGTGTCCATTTGAAGATTACGTTTATACCTGTCTGATACGGGTGGCATAGCCGGGCGGACCACGGAGCCTGTGGTAATGGTCATCAACCCAGAAGGTGGGAAACTCAGACAAGAAGGCATTAATTGCCTTGTAGACCATCCTTAGCGCCTTGTATTTAACTTTGCAGTTAAATCTGTCGAACGGTTGGTGCCCATACTGCGAGTGATTACTTGCATTCATGGTAGCCACAATACTGACCCATGCTGCCTTTGAAAAGCGCTCCCCGTCAATCAAGTCTAGCTCGTGGTGATGTGTACCTAAAATCCGTATAAACTCATTCGTCTGCCAATCATCCCACATGTAATCAACAGAATATGGGGCAGCCATTGACGTGTCGAGAGCTGCGAGATCAACACGACCGGTCACACAATAAGAACAGAGTGCCTGAACTAACGAAATCATCAGACGACCACATTCAGGTTATTAAAATCCAAAGCTTCTGTAAAACCATGCATTACTACATACTAAAGGTAACACCCCCGTTATCGATACTCGAACGATCATTAATTCCGTCCGTGCCGTGCCTCGCGCGCGTCCCACATCGCTTGTGCCATTCCATCGCGCCATGTGTCCATTTGAGTTCGTTGGGTACTAATCCCACCGCCAGGTACCAGCGGAGGGACCGTGTCGCCCATAAGGCGCTCCTCTGGGATTCCGAGGTCGTCATCGCTTCTCTCGAAAATAACGTCGCGATACTGGTATGCAAAGCTCCTTCGCTTGAGAAAGTTGTGAATCACACAACATGCCGTGACTAGTTTTGCCTGAGTCCGTCGAGAGTAGCCGTACCGCATTTTGTTTGTTAGTATAGGAAATCTTATTTTTAACTGGCCATTAACTCGCTCAATAACGTTCCGAAGCCGCGCGTGCTGCTTGTTAAAATATTCTTTCATGTTTGCCGGAATTTGCGTGTCCCAAAGAGGCAGGTGATAAGTGAATGATTTGTAGGGCGCGAGGTAGCCCGGTTTATTGCCATAACCGGAGTCAACTAGAAAGTACTTTCCTGGTGTCGGTGAGTTACCAGGGTGTGGGAAGCCAGGGTCGTTCCTTATCGCGTCGTCCAAAACATGAGCATCGTGCGCCGATCCCTCCCATCCAGGTAGGACGTAAGTGATTATGCCATCGAAGTCGCACGCTATAAGCACATTCTGGGATATGTCACCCTTTCTGTTCCTGTAGCGATCCTTCAACTCCTTCCTGACACATGCTTCTACATGGGTGCCATCAAGCGCTCCAATTGCATCCTGTTTCCGGGTGGCAATATTAGCTTCATAAAAATTAAGTAGAAACACAACACTTGTAGGAGGTAGTACCTTGAACCACGGCATGAATGTGCTCTCGCCAGTTATCTTCGGATGGGGGGGCTCATATTCTGGGGGCAAAATTTGTTCTTTCGCAAGCAGAAATAATGCATTCAACACTTTCCGAATGTGACGGGATATGGTTTCCGTTGAATGCTGGAAGCGTTCCTCCGAATCACGGCATTTCATCCCCCGGGCTACGCAACGCAAGAAAATGGCGAGCGATTCCTTCGTTCCAACCGTCGCCTGCCGAGTCATCGTCAGAAGTCCGCGATCAACAAGCAGGGCGTGTAGCTCTAGGAACATTCGTTTGCTCATTCGTATGGTATTGTAAAACCTCTTTGGGTGTCCATGTAGAAGTTCTTCTACCCAACCATTGCCAGTTAGAATGGATGTCTGCCTTGAACGCCTAGCCGCACGCGGTAGGGCTGCAGGTGTGTTATGGCACCTGATCATGAACCTGACAACTGAGTTCAAGTACCCATTGTACAGCGCCGCATCCTCGGTGGACATTTCATCGTCAGACATAAAGACGACATAATCCTCATATTCGTTGTCGAGGTTGTCGTTCTCGTCATCGTCTGAGCCTGACAGGTTCTCTGGACCTTCGCCGACATTGTATTCATCGCCTCCTACGTCGGTGTCGTGCACTGGCTCCTGGTACTCGCCGAAGGCCGCTTCATACTGGTTTGCGTAATAGTTGTGTTCGTCGATATTGGCCTGGTCCTCGTTCACAAGGTCCTCCCACGCTGCATGTTGTTCGTGTGCCCCGTAAGCATGCCCTGGTTGGTGGTGCTGTTGCGAGCCTTGTCCCCCGTCCTGATTATAATTGTCAGAGCTATAGCCACCGTAATTATAGTTGTACGGAACACTGCCCGAACCTGCCTGATTATAGTGATCCGAACTATATCCCCCGAAAGGAACACTACCAGATGTCTGCCCCTGTTCCCAGCCTCCCTGGCTTGCGTATTGGCCATGAGATTGCTGGGACATATTAGTATAAGCATTAGGATCGTAACCGTAGCCACTGTTACCGAACAAGTCGTATCCATAGTGCTGGGAGTCGTCTTGTGGCTGACTGTTTAAGTCGAACCCACCTGCCCCTTGGTCACCCGGTGGAGGAAACCCCCCTTGTGAGTTGCCAAACTGGTCCCCAAATGCATTGTGATTGGGCCATCCATTTGGGTCCATCAGGGCGAGACGACGGGGTACGTGACCTTGAACGTGACATATGACGTTAATAACTTTGTGACAAACTACTACTTTGCAAAAAAAACTTCGTGAAACCAAATCAATAAAACCTTCTATGGAAGGGTAACTTTATAAAACCTGTTATGCTTAATTATCGGTATTAAGTTAATTTCATGCATACATTGGATTGTTTAGTGTTAAACAGTAGTTTCCTTACAACTTTCGTTCTGCTATAGAATATATAAACATATGAATCAGGAGCATTGGTACTTTAGTTGTGAATCAAATTAAACTGTTGCAATTTTAAATTAACATATGCAGAAGCAAAAAAGTTGGTCCAATTCTTTAGTTTTGAATACACAAATTACATATTAAAAAATAAATCTAAACAGTTAACCAAACTTCATTAATCTAGCAATAAGGGGAAAACTCTTAACTAATTAAGTATGTCAGACCATTAAGCTCTCATAATTAAGTCTACTTATAATTTAAATAAGGTTAAACAAGTTCTAACATACGGGCGGAGACTAAGGAGCCCACATAAACAAACAAGGACTCAAAATGAGCTGTCAAAGTGAAACTCAACAAAAAAAAGAGTTGAAATATTTGAGAAGAAAGGTTGAATACATAAGTTATGGGTAGTTTAAATCCATAAACTTGTTAATAATCTTATGAACTTTGTATCTTGTTTAGAATTCATAGCGAGTAATTGGTTCTAATAATCCATCCAAGGGTAGGCCATGTGTTAAAACAAGTTGCCTAAAGTAAAGGTTCGATTCTATCATGCATGCGATTTTAAGTCGATCGTTAATGTTGACGGATATTCGTGTCTATATTGGTTACAACATACGTAAAGTGAAGTTGAATTTGAGGTTTGTTTCTATCATGCATGCGGGGTTTAAACGAAAGTTCGAGTTGAGGGTACAATATTTTGGAGTACGACTTTGTAAAAGATGAAACGGTAAATTTGAAAGTTGTAGTGAGAAGTTGTGAACAATTAAACAACAACATTAATATCCGAATGACAGTGGTAATGAAACAAATCAGTCGAGTAATGCATTGAACATATATATAAATGAAACATTGAACTAACGTTCAAGTAAAGCTTTACTCTAACCTTGTGAGTGGAGACTCGGAAGTAATGGAACAAACAGAATATTTGATTGCCGTATGAGAAGAAAGGAAGGGGGGAGGGAAAGTAGTGTACTGGTTTGTAACTTATGGTGTAAAGACTTAGGAGAGTGGGAGGGGAGGCTTTATAAGATAAAGGGAGGGGGGGGGGAATTTGTAAGGCAATACTACAGTGGCACCACTAATAAGTGCCTTCAAATCACACCCTATTGCACAATAGTCAATAGTGACCATTTATTGGCAACTTGTGCAAAAAACAGTGCACATTTACTCCAGCTTTCAAATATCAGTTGCTAAAAACAGTGTTGACAATAATACCAATTCAAATATCAGTTGCTAAAAACAGTGTTGACAATAATACCACACTTTTATTGCCTTATACTTCCAATAACTAGATACAACAAACTCTCAATAATTGTTCTAATAATACAACTACCAATACAACAAACTCAATAAGTGAACCTATACAACTACCAATACAACAAACTCAATACCAAAAAAGTTTTTAAAAAACAGAATCAACACTAACAAGGCTCAAATTCGATTTACTCAAGAAACCAGACTAATAAGGCTCAGATTCGATTTACTAAAAACGTCATCGGGACAAGGATCGATGGCCATGGCTGCAGTTCTCCCGAATGGGAAAACGCCCCGCCAAGTTACCGTCGAACTCAAGTTAACCCTAGTAAACAGAATCGAAAAATCATCACAGCCTTAACCGGAGACGCAAATAATCATCACAAACCCTAACGAGCACATGACAGATTAGGCCAGCATAATTTACCAAACAAACAAACTCGGTCAGCCTCGTCGTGGCTGCTACTGGGATGTGGTTATGGCCACAGTCCAAGTGCCAAGCCGGAAACAACTAGGACAATACCTACAACGACAACAGAAAAATGGATTACAAAGTTGTCCGAAATGGGAGACATCGATATAGTAACGAAGTAAAGGTAGGGAGGAAACCCTTACCGGAATTTGTTATAGCCGGAGCCCTCTGCCGCCGCAACATCAGACTGGTTTTCCGGCGGTACCCCTATCATACTGCCAAACACCCCAACAACCATCTCAGACTGCCAGAAAACATCACCCTCCGCCCCTGTGGCCACACGCCGCCTTGCTGCCAGGCCCAACCCCAGCCACGCGCCACACGCGCCGCCGCTGTTTGTGCAAAACCAATCCCCAAAGATCGAGTTGCACCGAAATAAACAGAAATGAGTAAATCAGACGGAGGATAGTATGAGCCACCCGAAACCGCAGTCACCGGAAAACCGAGGTTTGACCGGAATATCGGAAAACTATCCAAATCAAACCCAACTTTCAGTATGTCAGAGAAGGAGTATAGGGGAACTCACCCGTGAAATGGCGACCGGAGATGATGACCGGAGCGCCTCGCCGGAAAACTCGAAGTGGCCAAATCGAAATTTGGAACCGATGAAGCTGTAGATCGGAGAGTGGGGAGTCCGAATATGTGTTCGGTTTAGGTAGGAGGTGGCGGGGTTGGCCGGAAACGAGGGCGGCGCCGTTCGGGGAGGTGAGAGGGGAGGAGAGAGGGTCACAGCAGTAGAGAGAGGGAGGTGTGGCTAGAGAGAGAAAGTGGAGTGACTAAATGAGATTTTAGCTGCTTAACAAACAGAACAAAAATCAACTAGCAGTTAGCTAACTGCTAATTGAGCACACTAGAGGCTTCCCAAACAGGCCGACAATGACCAGGCAATGGAAAGATAATGTATTTGTCAAAGTTCTAGGTAAACCATGGTATTATATATCCAAACTTGGTGAACACATTAAGTAGTAAGCAAGATGTGGAAACTCATTGAGTCATGCGGGATTATAAATCTAGGACACAACAGTTACTGCGTGAAAGGTCTAACCACAACGCAACACGAATTTATCCTTACTGAGGGTCCATGGCAGCTTGTGGGACGCTTCCTTTCCATACGTAAATGGAAGCCCGAATTCCGAGCCAGCGACAACAGGATTGATAGTGTGATAACTTGGGTTCATGTGTTGAATCTTCCAGACGAGTTATTTAGGGGTTCCATCATTAAGGCAGTCGCAAAATGTGTGGTGTGATTCGATCATAATTAATGGTAACAATTTCAAGGCAGCAAGAGCGAAATTTGCACGTTTTTGCGTACAAGTCCATATTGATAAGCATTTGGAACATGGAGTATGCATAGATTGAACGATATACCAAGTGGTATATGAAGATCTTCCTTCTCTATGTTACACTTGTGGAAAGTTGGACATACATCTGCATCTTGCCCAAACACATCTACCGAGACAACAAGAAACCCGACCACAAGAATTTGGCCAATGCCTCGACTAAGGACACTACTAAGACCCCCATGACAACTGTCTCATGCATAAGGTTAAGAATCAAGAATTCGAGGCATGGATGAAAGTCGTAGCCTGGAAAAAGCCACTGGCGGCGGGACAAACCAAACAATACCCTAGACAAAAAGGGGATGAGAAACATGCAGCATCTGAGCACAATATTGAAGGTGTTGGCCCATCAAAAAGCCCACAACTTTTAAGAGGTGGGAAATTTTCAAATTAGAACAAATCGGAATGGTAGTTTAGGCCCAGTTACAAAATGTATACTAACCCCAAGTTCAACCCTACAAAAGCAACCGGGAAAAACCAAGGGTACGACACAACAAACAAAAAAAAGAATTGCCCACGACCAAACGACACGAAACAATGTGCTCCACTTGATGGTGACTCTTGGAACCTGATTTAGTAGACGGAGAGAATGGAGCAAAACGAATTTATTGATTTAATGGACATAAAGGAGGCTCAACCTTTAGCTCAAGGGGAGGATTTAGTTCTCGACTGGGAGAAAGAGAACTTAGAAGCAATAATCAATCCACAATTTTGGGAGTTTGTGACCCAAGTTCATCATTTTACGGGGTCATCACAGATATCACAAATAGACCCGACACAGAGACTAGTGCATGTTATGGAGATCTTGACAGTACTACGTCAGTTCGAGATCGAGATGTACCTGATGGAACAAGCCGAGATTCGGATGACATGTTGGCAGAGGATAGTACTAAGCCATTGGGAGAGACAACTGCACCAGGTTATGTTGAAGGTGATCATAGAGCAACTTATATTGCTATGGACGGGTTAGATAATTGATTACCCCGTCCAACCCTACCATATTATTAATCATGCAATGATGATTGTACCGTGGAGTTGTTATCGTGGAATTGTGAAGGAGCTGAAAATGATGACTGGCGTAACTTTAGAGAACTGGTGAGCCAGACATTGTTTTTATTTTAGAAACTCGAGTTTCTGTAGATAGGGCCTACGAAATTGCCTGCACTTAGGCTACAGTAACTACCAAATAGTACTGGCGGGCGGGATGGATGGACTGATGTATTTGGATGTTATGGAATAATGGAAACATCTCTATGAAGTTGAGGATCAAGGATCAAGTGACTTTAACGAAATAGGATATCCTCATAATAAAATTGTAAGTAAAGTGGCATCTTTATCTCGCTGCCATAATTTCTTAAAAAATCTTGATGCTTTCGGATTAGCGGACTTGGCTATCAACATGGACAAACATAACGGGTGGCTTGGCAAATACCCTTGACCATATTGATCGAGCTGTTGCGAACCAATCATGGATTGATAAAATTTCCAAATAACGCAGTGTTTAATCTACTCCGAACTCACAACGATCACCATCCTATACTCACCCACAACTTCGGTGCAGATATGGAGCCTGCCGAGAAGCCATTCTGGTTCGAGGCAATGTGTGGAGTAAACATCCTGAATTTGAGAGAATTATACAAGCATCTGGAGAGAACATGAGGATAATATTCTGGGATCCATTGAGCAGGTCCCTAAAATTTTAATCCCCTGGAACTGGTCGAAATTTGGGAATATATATTTAAGAAGAAGAAAAAGTTGAGAGGAAGATTAGATGGAATTCAACATGCTCTTTCCATGAACCGCACGGAACTCTTCGAAAATCTAGAGAAGCAACTCATCATGGTATATAAGTATATAACCAGGTCCTCTAATAGGAAGAAACATTCTAGTTTCAAAATTCTAGATTGGAATGGTAGGACCAACGAGACAGTAACACAACATTTTTACACCGTTCGACATTGACGTCGAACTTAAGAAGGTCGTTTGGGCTACACAGCCATTGAAGGCGCCAGGACCGGATGGACTTCAGGCCATTTTTTACCAAAAGTGTTGATCAAGTCAATGGCTCCTTGCTACTTTTTATCCAGAAAGCTTTTGAGGTGTGCTTCTTCGACTCGCGGATATGTGATGTCCACCTTTGTCTTAATTCAAAGGTAAAATCTCCAAATCTCATTTCTCAATTTTAGCCAATTTTGTTGTGCCATGTGCTCTACAAATTCATCACTAAGTGCATAACGATGAGATTGGAAGACTTAAATCCAAACTTGATTGCCCTAACCCAATCTAGTTTTATTACGCAAGATAATATTTTTGTTATTCAATATATATTACATTCCTACGCTTAAAAAGAAAAATAAGGTAGGATGTATGATCTTGAAACTTGACTTGGAAAATGCCTATGATAATAAGGTGAACTGGAATTTTTTAGATGATAACCTCATAGCCTTCAAGTTTCCACATCAGCTCATTAAGTTGATTATATTTTGTGTTCAACATGCCTCAACAAAAATCTTGTGGAATGGAGAACCCATTGATGGCTTTGAACATGGTTGTGGTTTAAGGCAAGGTGGCTCGCTCTCCATGTATCGATTTTTTAGGTGTGTGGAATGACTCTCTTATTTGATCCCCGAATCGGTTGAGGCAAAAAATGGGATCCTATCAAGTCCTGTCAAAATTGCCCATTGAACAGACGATGAAATCAGGACTCGAACGGGCTTGGGAAAGAAGAATCCCCAAAATTGAAGTTGAATCGGACTACTGACAAGAAGCTATTGAAGCTATTTCCAAACTCTACAAATCATGGACATGAGCTAGAACAATTAATTAAGGATTGTCGCCGACTTACCCGGCCCGCCAACCATGGGAGTGCAAACTCAGCTGGGTTTCTTGGAGAAGAAATGAAGCTGCAGATCACCTTACTGGAGTTGCTTGTGAAGAAGAACAAAGTAGAGGACTTAATTGTAAGTTTATATTGCACTTGTTCCAAACAATATATCCGCCAAAACATATTTTTGTTATATATATGTATTGTGCATTTATTTAAATTAGTATGTGCTTTTTGCCATGCATAAATTGGTCATTTCTCCTTAGCATCATCGAAGTATATATTTGATTTGAAAATGTTAACACTTATTATAAGCATGTGTTTCAACTTTCCATCAAGCTTAACTTATGTATTTGTCGGCTACTCAAAACTATTCAATCTGAAGCATCTAATTAAATCAGGGTATTTAAATACTTGTTATATATGGTAAACTTGCATGTTCTTCATCACCAGGTATGATTCAAAATCAATTATAAATTGTAAACTCATGCATAACCAAGTGTCAACAATAATTTTATTGAATGTGGAACAACTCCTGGATAAAGTATCCACCGTCGATGTTCTTTGTTCTTTTAAATTCTGTGTTTTCATCATCTCATAGAATAAATTCACTTACAAAGTGTTTTATACTCGAACATGAACAAAGTTCAAACAATTATTTTAAGTGGATGACATAAATATCCACATCTCATTTGAAGTATATAAATCGAAGTATATGCAATTCCCTTGATTGTACAGTTCCATCGCACTTCTTTTCAAAAGCATATTTACCAAAACATATTTAGCACTATATATTGTGCATTTATTTCAATTAGTATATGCTTTCATAACTTGACATTTTCTCCTTAGCATCTTCGACATGTATATTCTATTTCGAAATGCTCACACTTATTATAAGCATGTGTTAACTTTACACCTAACTTAGCTAGTTTGAAAATGATGAAATAATTTCTCCACCTAGCCATGAAACTTATTCACCAAACTATATTTAATACATTATTAGGCATTTATTTCAAATAGAAAAATTAGTAAGTATTACCTTTTTCTCATTCACAGCCTAGCTTTTCCACTTTAAAATGTATCATCGATAGATTCAATGTGGATACCCTCACATTTATAGTCACCTTTGTTTTCACTTCCCACACCTAATTGCAGTTACTCCTAGAAAACAAACAAAAGAAAAGATACAATTTAGCTTGAAATCGTTCATTTCATTTTCAGAGGAAACCAAACCGGCAAACAAGTTAGCCTCTCTTCTTCTTCTTCTTCTTCTTCTTCTTCTTCTTCTTCTTCTTCTTCTTCTTCTTCTTCTTCTTCTTATATCTGAAATTCGCTTGTTTTATGCTTCATGTTTTCATCTCATTTACTTACATTTGTGAGCGTTTTAGATAGCTCTAGACCAATTGAATTTAAGCAACTTATACAACTTTCTTATTCAATTAAAATAATTGATGATGAATCCCACTCGAATATCACACATCTTTCATCACTTTGCATCTATTCATATTTGTATGAGCAAACATAGATATAAGGTTGTTTGTTATGAAATATGTATTTGTTTTGTCAGTTTGCACTCTAATATCATTTATAATGTTGGTGTTTCCATGTGAAGTTTCAATCATTTGCATTTCAGTTGCTTGACTTGGATTATTCCATTTATCAGGTTTGAAGTTAATATGGCAAGTTTGTTGGGTAACTCATCCACCAAACCTATGCTAGAAAAAAATGTGAATTCTGATGACAAAGAGCTTCAAAAATATCCCCATGTTCAAAGAGCAACATCTGGGATCTTTCAGGATTCCTCTTATGTGGACCTCTCTACTCAGCTGAACAAAATGCCTAGCAGCATGACGTCTATTGATGCTGCTGCAGGTTTTGGGGACGAAGAACCAATTCCTCCACATGAGTTTTTGAGAATTCAAAGGTTCACTGCTTCTAGGTTTCCCAGTTCATTCTCTATTCTTGTTTGAGGTCCTCTTGTTGTAAAATTTATGTCACTTGTATTTCATTTTCTTGATTAAGATTTTTCCATTTGTTAGGTCTCCAGGTGGTTTGTCCATTTTGTTTGATGGGCCCCTCACTTATCCAGTGGTTGATGAAAAGGTTTATTCCGACTTGGAGGAGCTCCAGGCCCATGACATGTGGGCCAGCATAGAGGTTTCTAATCCAGATGCAAAAGCTTCACAAGGGACTTTTTCACATCTCCACAAAGCCTCTTCTGGTATTCTCCAGGCCTCGAAAAGAATGGATATTCCTGGCCGATGGAAGAAAAAACCAAGCAAGATTGATGTTGCTGAACTGGGAGCTGATGAATGGATTCCTCCACATGAGTTTTTGAAGCTGAAAAGGCTTGCTCATACTAGTTTGCCATGGTCATTCTCCATGTGTGAGGGGAAAGGACGAACCCTCAAGGGGAGAGATGCTATAGAGTTTAGGGATGACGCCTTAAGGATGACTGGGTTTATCGAAAACTAGCGGAAAGTAACCCTTGCAATAACATATGCATGTTGAGGCCATCGTCATCTCATCACCAGTGTTGGAATAGTCATTTCGATTTTTTTTATTTGCAACTTTTTATTTGAATATGGTGAATTTAAGACCTTGATAATATTTGGTTTCATATTTAGGTGGATGACGTGCATCATTTCACATTTGTGTAACCAACCAGATATGCTTGTTCATTGGAGTTGATATGTGATAATTTATAACAACAATAATTTACCTGGTTGAGTTATAAGTCTTCAGACCATTCACGTTTATTTGGACTCTATTGTTTTGGAATGAGCGATCAAGTGCATTTCTTGTAGAAAATTTGTACAATATTCTCTCTGGGTCTCATTGTATTTATTCTTCCATTTGTTTATATCGTAGTTTGGTGTTTCTATCATTCTACACACGTGCACCTGATAATTACTACTATACTGATAGTGATTCTTTTACATCGACAACCTACATAATCAGTTTATCATGATTAGAATACGAATACTCCAATAATTCACATCTTTTGCCACAAGTTGCATTTGCTAGATATTTCACATGGACGGTATTTGACATGGTGGTAGATTGAAGAAACTTGTCCAGTCTGAAATACTAATTTAGAATTATGGAGCTTATATTTAAATATGATATAATTTTTAACAAAATATTGGAAATGTATGTGATAGAAAAAATCAATTAGTAAGAGGATGGTATGTGGAGTGGTAATATAGTCATTTGTTAAACAAGAATTTATTAGTTTGTTAATAGAACATTTGAAAGTTAAAAATGAGCATTAATGTAATGGTGACATAATTTGATATTTCCATTATGCATTATGCAATAATATTTTGATATCTTAACGTACTTTATAATTTACTTAATACTTCACACGACTCTATATAATATATCCGTTTTTCGCTTTTGAAATTCTAATTAAGCTTCTTCTAAAAATGACAAAAGTACAACCCAACGTGCCTCATTATACCAATTGGGTAAGTTTTATTTGCAAACATACCATTATCTACTTAAATCACACCTGCGTATTTTTGCATTTTTTATTCAGTTATATATGTACTACTTTAGTACCAATTAACTAATGAATTCTATTCACTATTTATTTATCATTGTTTATCATGTTTGTTAAATTTCACTCATGACAATAGCTTATGAAAGAGTAATATTTTTTAGTATTTAATTTGTTCGAAAAGTCAACAGACTTATTTGCTTTATATTTATTGTACTTACCCAGGTGTTGATTTTATTATATTTATTACACTGACCAAGGAATTATGATGTTTGTAATATTTATTATACTTACCCATATAATAATTTATAATAAAATTTACAAAAGCTTCCACATTGGGACCTTACACATGGTTAGTAAATCTTATTACTAATCAAATAATATTACAAACAACATAGGAAGTTCTCTAATCCAAATAGGCAAATACATACACTTTACTCAACACCAATTTAAATTGTACTGTTTAATAGTAAAAGGTAATTAGGTAGTTATTACACCAAAATAAGTGGGCTTAAAAATAGGAGAAGACAAACTGAGTAAGAAGAAAATAAATTATGGGAGATATTGAAATTACATTTATTAAAATTAGATATTCAAATTTAGTCAACTTTCAATTTTGTTTTATTTATTTTCATTTATATTAAATCAAACAAAATATAATTATATATTATATAGTATATATATGTCAATAACTATTTAAGTTGTGCAATTGAGTTCAATTTGTAAAAACTAAGTTATTCAATTGAGTTCAGATTTAAGGACTAATTTGAAATATTAATAATTAAATTTCAAATATACAATCCATATTCCATACAACTCTTATCCAAACATAAATCTAATTTCACCAAAATAATATGTTCGTTAATACCTATGATTCGACACCAATAAAGTATATGTTTCGACAACTTTTTGTTTCTAAAGAATATATAGTCGAAACTTACCCAACTATATAAAAAAAATTAAAAACTTATTTTATTAGATCATACATTATATATAGTTTAAAATAAAAATACAAAATATAAAAATATAAATATTATAGAAAAGTGTCACAATAACACGCGTAGCGTGTTCAGAATCCTAGTATACACATAAAAAGACAAAGTTATCAACAACTTGCAGGCAAGATCGGATTTACCAAGTACAACCAAGTGCATAGACATCAACCCTTATTGCCGAAGTAGTCGATACTGTAATATGAATGTTAATAAGTAAGTAGACACTCAGTCTAACCTAAGTGATTACACACGAACAAAAGTGATGTACTTCATCCATCGAATATAATTGTCAACTTTATTTTTCGGCATGCAAAATACTGAGATTCGTATAACAAAATGATATAACAAAAAGCTTTTACTTCATTGGTATGAAAGGAATACTAAATTATTAAATTTTTCCAAAATGAATGGTAAAGAAATCAATTATGTTGGGATGTCTGAAACAACAAAACCGAACAATTGCTTTGGGACGAATGAAGTATATCCAATAGCGGACAGATGGCGTAATATATTTTACAGTATTTAATCATTTTAAAGGGAACTTATATGTACCACTTTTCGGGAAAGACCACCTATATGGCTATATTAGGAAATACCACCTCCATATAGTTGATGTTTATGGTAAGATGGTTGATTTATATAATAAAACAGATGATGTTCGTGATAGAATAGTTGATGTGTATTATAAACAATCAATGTTTCATTGTAAACATTTGATCTATTGTAAATCGTTGATGTTTACTGAAAAATAGTTGATGTGTATTGTAAATTGTTTATATTTGTTGTTAATAATTGATATTTATTGATGAGCCCGTATTTTACGGTCTCATCTAGTCTTTTTACCATCTTTTTGTTGTTCTCTAGTATTGTTCTTGTTATGTTTTTCTAGTTTTTATGTTGTTTTGTTGTTTTGATGATTTTACAGGTGCTAGTGGAATTATGGATGATTCTTGACTAAAAGGATGCTTTTTAAAGTATTCTTGAAGTTTTGGATATTTTGGCTAAGTCTGGAGAAGTAAATCATGAATTTGAAGCTTCAGGAAGAGCAGGCGTCGCTCAAAAAAGATGGCTACGCTAAAGGAACCTCAGAGAATTTCTCTGAAGACTCTGCAGGCGACTTCAAAGCCTGCTGGCGTCGCCTGCAGTGCAGGCTGGCGACGCCAGCCTGCAGGGCTGGCTACGCCAGCCCCACAAGCTGGTGTAGCCAGCTTGTGCTGGCTACGCCAGCCTCCACTTCTTCAGATATCGGTTTTATTTTCGTGCGTTACGTTTTCTTCATCACCTGTATAATTAGAATTTCAAACAGTGTATTTTCTATCTTTCATTCGGGTAACTTTTCTTCTTCCAAAAACTCTACCTAGAGCACTTGTAACCTAGATTGAAGATAGCAATTTCTCAGTGTAATTCTTCCATACAATTACTGAGATTTCTCCATTGGAGCTTGGATCATCAATTGAAGCTTTTGTTTGAGGTTTTCTTCATTGGTAACATTGTATCATTACCTTTCTTTACAATTGCTTATTGCTTTTCCATGGATTGTTTATGCTT
>JAYMSL010001707.1:0-16253 GCA_036897195.1 Plantago coronopus
CAGATTCTATAATGCACCTTAGATGCAACTTCTGGTTGGTGCACATGAATCTCTGCAGAATCTGGCACCCTAGCTTTTGAAGAACACGTTTGTTCGGAATTGTATACGATATTACATTCGCTACTGTTCTATCTATTCTCGGTTTATTAACACTTATTCTATAACCAACTACTCTCTCAGGTATGTATGTTGAATTTATTACCGTTTAATCTCGTACTGCTTTATTTGTTACACAATTAGATTGTACTAGAAATCTAACATTAACAACTCAGATGCGAGTATGTACTACTACATCACGCTGCATATCCTAACGTTAAATATGCAGTTGTGAATGCATATTTACCGAATGCATATGCAGCATGGATACCAATTGCACATGTAGCATGGTGTAATAAAACACAATGTTGTGTTCATTTCAGGGGTTTTGCACCAAAATGTAGTCTTTACCGAACTTTACACAGCGACCACTGTCAAATATGGTCTAATACAGCAGATATCTATTGCTAAATCACGTAGTTCAGTAAAAAATGCAGGACAGAGTTTTCCCTGCTAGCTGTTTATGCATACATATGTACATGCCTCAATCACATTAGTTCATGCAAATTTCATAGAGTTCCAAAAAAAATGAGGTGATTTCCCTTATCCATTCCCGCAAGCACTTGTACATGGTTGATTCAAATTTCTTTCATTAGAAGTTTAAAAATGTCTGAAAACAAGATCAAATCAGACCCCCCCTCCCGTCCGTTTGTATAGTTCTATGGCCTTTTAAGCCATCATGATATGGGTACTTTTCAGTAAGACTCGTTGCACATCCTAAAAGAAAATATTCAGTTGCATCTGCATATTTAGA
The DNA here is from genome assembly GCA_036897195.1 of Plantago coronopus. Lineage (NCBI taxonomy): Eukaryota > Viridiplantae > Streptophyta > Magnoliopsida > Lamiales > Plantaginaceae > Plantago > Plantago coronopus. The sequence goes on from JAYMSL010001707.1 coordinate 851, forward strand.
GATAGGGAATGCAATTAAGGTTCGACATATACGTAGTGTGTTTTAGCTTCTGGTGGAGCTAATTTGGGGAAAACTACATCTAGAGAATGGTTGGGAGAGTAAATTCACGTTTAGTACTATGCACCCCCAAATCCTTTCAATAAGAGAGTTATGTTTTCATCGAACCAATAGCTAAAAACATGAATGTTGCCCTCACCAAATTTGTATGGATTAAGTATTAGAGTAGGCTCCCTCTCACCATCATCTGTTACAACTACAGATCTAATGGATATCTATTTGTACCTCCGTACCTCCGTCCAGTCAAATGTTTTGATTGGCTTTCGATCACAAAATACACTTTAATTATATCGTGAAAAAATAGAGAATAATTATATTAAAAGCTTAGTTGGTAAAACGATTTCACCTCTAACCAATTTGCAAGAGATGCAAATTGGTTAGACGATATAATAATTTATAACAAACAATAATATTAACAATAAATTTTTATAATTTCTAATAAAATCAAATAGTTATAACACTCTTGAAATCAATCATCTAATCAAATCTGACGATATAAATTCTCAAATATAAGTTGATACACAACGTTATGCTAAAATCTTAGTTTGTCATTTGAGTTTGCTATTGATTTAAAGTAGTCGATATATGTTTTGTTGTGTGAAGAATTACTCCTTGATGCAATACACATATAGGTAATGAATGGGTATGATGTGTGTGAACAATAAACCGTGAAGGTGTCGGAATCCTACTTTATATACCTACTTTATATTATGGTGTATGATATACAAATATAATTAGATACACATATTTTATACTTCTATTAGTTAATCATTTAAGCCTATAGTAGTATATAACTGCACATTTTAAGTCTAAATATGCACATACATATATCTGCATATTTGCAATCTAAATATGCACATATATATATCTGCATATTTGTCATCTAAATATGCATTTGGTAATGTATATTTAGTTCAACTATCTGCATAGTAGTCTTATGTTTCTGTGGATGAAGTGTAATGATTATGTTTAAGTGGAATTCTTAATTTATCAAGCTACAATGTTGAACTGATTTTCATCAGCTTATATTGTAAGTTGTGATGATATCTTTTAAGGGATTAAGAACACAGTCGTTCAAAAATATTAACATAAGGGTGTGATAAAGATCAGATAAGTAATGATGTACGTATTACTTCTCTTTATTTCTCATTGAAACATATACATAACACTGCATTTCCTGGAACTGCATATTATTTAGGACAGATATGCAGCTACGAAAATCAGTGCATATCCATAAGTGCATATGTGCATTACAAAAGTTCACTGATAAAAATCAGAACAAGGGAAAACAGCAAACTGTTTACCAAAGTGCATATGTCGGACAGAATAGATCATTGTTAAAAATACTACCGATATTGAAGCACCAAAGGATTATACAACCAATCCGGAATTGACAACTAAGAGCATAATAGATAACTCCCGGTAAGGATAAATAGCTACCGTTCAAACACCAAAACACATTTACCAAAGTGTTTACAGACGTTAATTTTCAGAAACTAATGCATACAGCTTCTAAGGGCTAAGGAATGTCTTCGAGTTCCCTCTCCTTCTCCATTTTTGCTACCAGGCTAGCCGCACAAATCTTAGGATCATGACGCCCTAGTTTGGAGCAGTAAGGGCATTGCCACTTTTTCATCTGTCTCATGGCCTTCTCACCGAACGACAATATCCTCTTACGTCTTGGCCTCCCAGGAGTTGCCCTTGTATCAGGTGGAAGAATGTTAGGTTCATCAGACGTAGTACTCACAAGAATGCTTGTGCACCGCCACACTCTTTGAACTCATCAAGAGCTATTTGGAACAGATCTGGAGTAGGAGCATAGGCAGCTGTACATACTCCGAAGATATATCACTTACGACTACCACATCGACCCTAGATGAATTAAATTCTTCAGAAAGAAGTAACAGAGCAGTAAAATCGTTATCAGATTTCAGCAAACAATTCTTGTATTCTCCAATATCATAACGAAATTGAACACATGATGATCTCAAATTCGGCCACTGATCAACTACTCTAGAAACCAGATCATTATACATAGAATTTGAAGAAATAGGAAGTGCCATAACCTGTCGATCGCATGAAATCATCAGGACGAACCTCCTCACTGGAACTCGGCTTTCCATCAGCAACTTGGGATCCTATTTTTAGAATTGAGAGGAAAATTGTTGTTTGGAAAAAAAGGGTGGAGTTGAACTTGATTATCAGTAATTAAATCAGTATACTATTATGATCAGTACAATTAAATTTGAATTTGAATTAACCTACGAGTCTATCTAGCCTAACAGAATCTTCAACAGTAGCAAGGCAATTCAGCAATTTAGTTCCGAGGGCATAACAGTCATTTTACCGTGGGGTAAATCACCTTTTCCGTTTTCTGAAAGGATTTGGAGGTGTATGGTAGTAACGGGGAATTTACCCTACTAACCATCCTCTAGTTGTAGTTTTCCCTTATACAACGACACATTCCAAATTGATATTGGGCTATTTTTAGTTGCAAGCCCAGCAGTTTTTTTTTTTCGAAGGAGCCCAAGTCCAAAAGAAATCGAGTCCTTCCCTTTCTCCCCAAGCCCCGAATCACACTGAAATAACCGTGGAAGGCTGTAATCTCTGTCCTCTCTCTCTCTTCTCCACCAAGCTCAGCTGAAAAACCTCGTAAATTCTTCAAACCCGGCATCACAAAGGTAAATCCATTTTCCCCTATCAGCATTCTCTCTGTTCTAGCATTGATTTATCTACCTCGATTGCATCCTTCGTAATTCTATTGGGTTCGTTGTGGATTTTTGGTTCCTCCAGATCTGTTAAGCTAGCTGATTCGTTGTGAGTTTTGATCTGATTATACTAAATATTTGGTATATGATGCTTAACCTTGATCTTGTCTGGAGGTTTCTATTAGATGTGCTTTATGGGATATTGCATTTTCTATTTTATAATGGTGAAAAGTCAAGCGGTAAAACCCGAATCCAGTGTTTTGATAAATGTTTGCTTAGCAACACTAGGAAAAGTCACATAGTTTTGGCCAGAATGAGCTGAGAAAACTAAACACCTCTTTCCATTTGATTCGTATAAGAATACTTTCCTTTTAGTAACGTTTCTTTCGATCGGGGCCTGCTGTTATGTGGAATTTGTTCCACGAGAGTTATCTCATAAGTGATAAAGTATGCCTGGGCAGGGTGGAAATAAATGTTAATGTGATAGGTGCCTTTGGTGGTGGGTTGGGGGGTTCATTTCATTATCCAAAGTAGCTGCAACAATCTCGAAAGTGAGGCCGTAAGGAGTGAATTATAGCGCTGTATCCATCTTTTTATTGCTGATTATGTAAATTCAATTTGCAATACTTCCCGATATTTCTAGACTAATATATCAAAAAACCACTCGAAAGAGGTAATGATCCGGTTTCTACAGTTGTTGAATGTGCATCTATTACTCTGGATAGGGATTTAAAATGAAATGGGTGTGTTGTGGAAGGAATGAGTGCTCTTATCGAAAGCAAAAGCGTCATATCTTCTTAAGTCTAGCCTAAAAATAGTAGACCAAAGCTTCCCACTTTGTTTTCTCACTGTTCCATAGGTGTTGCATGAAGTTATACACTGTGACCTTGTAAGGCTGTATAGTTTTAACTTTTAACTTGGTTGAAACTAACTTGATGAATCCGTTTCCAATTACTAGTTGATATTTATTTGCCCGGATTGCAGATTAATCTCGGGGAAGCTAATGGCATTGGCATCCAAGTTGGGGCAATTGCAAGCTAAGGCTTGCCAAGCCACACAATTTGTCAATAGAAATGGAAGTGTCATCTATAAGGAATTGTTAGAGATGAACAAGGAGCACATTAAAGAGCCAGCAACCATAGAGACTTGCAATGAACTTGCTAAGCAGTTGTTCTATACTCGTCTGGCCAGGTACTTTGTTCATTCTGTCTTTGTTTTGGTCGATTCCTGAATGGCATTTGAGAATTTTCTCGAAGTTCATGTCAATCAAGACAAAATTTCACCAACTTAATCACATGATTTTATTGCACATGATATAGATCTATCTACAGATATAGTTCACTATCTAACCAGATGATGGTATGGTAGCTCATCTCCTTGAGTAATTTACTATAAAAATACATCGGCAGAACTTCATGCATATATATACCTAATTCCTTACATTTTAATCTGTATATTCCAAGTTCCAACTATGGAGAAGTGAAATCATAAGAGAATTATAACCGGCTACTGAAACGTTGAATTTCCTTTAGAATTTTCAGATTAGCTCGGTCTTTACATATTCACCATGTCTTTAGATGAGAAAATCGTGTTTTGGGTGACACTTGGTAGTGGGTTGGTAGGCATCTGTTCACGTTATGTGGCTGAACATTATAATGTGTAAGCTTAATAATAGATGTGATAAAAGCGATGTAGTTCTCATAAAAAAAAATCAGACCGAATTACCTTGTGCTTTGAAAGTTTCTGACTTTCTATACACTTAAAAGATTTTGTAGAATATTTGTGGTGCATATGATGCTGCACGTAATTTTATTTTTTACTGAGCTCTGGCCTGTGGCCTGCAGGGACGAGTTATCCTTCTATTTCTAGTTTAAACCTATTTGATGTAGAGTATTTTAGATTATTTGAAGTTTATTGTCCACATAAGTTAAGAAATGACTTTTTGGAAATATCTTTGATTGGCATCATTTTACACATGGAAAAAAAAGAAATTTGACAATCTGGTTTTGTGATTCAGCATGCTGCAGAAGCTTGATTTATATTTTTGGAAACTTCATATTGCCTATTTATATTGCCAATTTTTGGTCCCTTTTGGAAACTTCATATTGCCTATTTATATTTTTAGTTTTCATTTTTCAATATGACAATACTAATGCTCTGTTTACTTCACCTTAATTCAGTTTTGTTAAGTTGAGTTCAGGTCCATTCAGTTCAGATAAGTTCAGGTTTGCATAATTGAAATTTATATTTGAAATAGTTCTGGTCAGTTCAGTTAGATCCATTCAAGTTCAGTTCAGAGTAATTAAGTCGAGTTCAGTTAAAAAAAACAAAAATCGGAGAATTGAACATAGCCTATTCCTTTTCATGTAATATGTGGTTTTAGTTATGTCATGTTTGCTGTCCATTGAAAGAGGGCCGGCAGTAACTATGCTACTTTAGCTTTTGTTGGACATACCACCTACTGTACACTGATACTAACTGAGCTTGTAGTTAAAATGTCCACCCCTCAAACTTACCCTGGATGTTCTTATCTCATTGCAATTCATGTGTTGCAATAGAGGCTCGTGAGTTTAGACTTGGTCTATGAACTCAGTCCCCGCTGTTTATGTACGTTTGGAACTATATGTTCAACTTTCTAGCTAAAATCCCAAAAATGACATGACATGATCATAGCATTTCCACCTCTTGATTTATGCGGAAAGGTTTCTAGTAGTACCTGAGATGAAAGTCCTCTCACTCTTCTGTTCTTATCTGTTGCTTCCTCTTATCTCTTTGCATGTTGTGAGCTACACTTGCCAACTTTTAGTTCATTGCTGTTCCTGTTACCAGGACTGTTCCAGTGTTGTGGCTTAGTTCCTTTGTTCTTTCCTCCTTTTTTTGGGTGGTGGTGGACTGGTGGGGTTTCAGCCTTCACGTGTTGCGCTAATTTCATCCTCCCTTTTTTCCCTTTCCCCGATTTGCATCCCATCAGTTCTGTAACGTTCGATACAGTAATCTCCTCTTTTGAGAACCATTATGGATTATATAACTTGCATAATTAACCATTCTCAGCTTAATAAAACATGTTTCTAATGGTTATGTTGTGTCAATGTGCAGCATTCCAAATCGCGCCGAGTCATTCCGAAAGGAACTTGATTACGTAAAGAACATGTGGAAGAACAGGCAGGAGATAAAGGTTGAGCAGGCTGGAATTGCTGCTTTGTTCGGCCTCGAGTGCTATGCGTGGTGGTGTGTTGGGGAGGTTGTTGGAAGAGGATTTACGTTTACCGGTTACTTTCCTTGAGAATTTACCACATTGTTGAAAATTGTCAGGACCAATTTATTCTTCACATAGGCATATTCTGCGGAGATACACTCACAACTCACAAGCGTATTGCAACTTTGTGTTTCCTTACCAAGATTTTGGAGCTGATAAATCATCAGTGTTACATTCTTGTTGCCTCAATAAATATTACTTCCATCTTCAGATAACTCTGAATGTGTCATTAGATGAGCATGTCGTGCCAGCTTGAGTGATACTTGCACGGCTCCTTTTATATACCTGACATCGTTGCTCTAAGAAATATCTTTTCGCCCCCACTATTGATTTGAACCTCGAAACAAGCAAGTAAGCAACTCTTTTCTGTTGATTTATATCATCAGGGTTATCAGGGTTATCAGTGTAGTTGAGTTGCCATTGCAGTTATACACTACGCCTTGTACTTTTGTGAGCTAAATTACATAAAATATGCTACTCCCTCCGTCCCACAAAACATTACCCGCTAGGGTTGGCGCGCAGTTTAAAAAAAATGAGTTAACGTAATGTTGTAAAAATGAAAAAGTAAGTGGGATAAGTTACTTTTTGAGAATGTGCGGTGGTAAAGAAGTGTATTGATATTAAAATAATGTTTTAGTATGTGGGTAACTTCTTTATTTGGTAATGGGTAAAATTTTGTGGGACGTCCGAAAATGAAAAGTGGGTAAAGTTTTGTGGGACGAAGGAGTACATATTAACGTGTACCACAAACAATTTATAGTTTATAGAACATTTCGGTCCAATATGTATATCTTAAATCAACTTAACATCCAATTTATATAATCCGTTATTGTATTTTATTTTTATTTTAAACACGGGCACGATGTTCCTAGTTGATTCAATCTTGACATTTTTAATTGAAAAATAAAACATAAATTGATTAATTTAAATTTATGGAAAAAAAAACAAACAATTAGAAAAAACATTACTTCTAAAAAAAACATAACTTATAAAATAAATAAATAAATAAAAGTAGAAATAAAAAATGAATAAAACCTGGAAATTAAAATTAATCATCTTCTTCCTCCAACACTTAAACATGGCAAGTTCAATTCTTCACCATGAAAGCTCTTCACCTTCTTACTCCAACATGAGTGACTGGCTTGGGATTTTCTTCCCGTCGTCCCTCCCCTTCTCCTTTTGTCCATGGAAATTTCTCCATATTTGGAAAGTATGGGCGTATCAATGGCGATATTGTTCTGCTTTAAGGGGATTACAACTCCGCCCCTACCCGGTGAAGCAGTGCAATTCCAACATAACCTGGGCGGAGTTGCTAACTCTATCTTTACAACTTCGCCTTGCCGGGCGGAGTATTTCTTACTAGAAAACATGTGACACGCTACGCGTGTCATTAAGTTAAATTTGAATGTTATATAAGGATATTCATATTTTTAATTGTGTCACTTTTCTAAGGGTTTTACATTATTTTTTATTTTTTATTTTTGTAAATTGTGGAATTTTTGACAACTTATTAGAAATAAAAAAATTGTCGAAACATGTTCGTTCTTGGTGTCAAATCGTACATATTAAGAAGAGATTATTTTAGTGAAATTGGAATAATTTCTGCATATATAATATAGTAAAATCACTTTTTTTTTCAGTAAAAATTTGATACTAGTGTGTAATTTTTTACTATTATTTAGAAATAAAATTTGTCGAAACTCGAAAAATATTCATTATGGATGTCAAATTGTAGATATTGACGAAGAGATTATTTTGGTGAAGTCAGAATTATTTTTATTGATGTAATATAAATTGAATCTAGAGACACGCGGAAAAAAAAATTTGAAGAGAGGGAGGAAGAGTTTGAAGGAAGGGGGAAACATATGAAAATTTAACTAAATAATTGTTTGCCTTAAGAGACCTAACAACAAATGTTACTGACTGACCGCTTATTATAAAGGATAATATATATATTCAGCTCGGTTCAGCCTCGTCAAATAGTTCTGGAAATACTTGAATTGGCTAGATACATATATATTCAGCTCAGTTCACCTTAATTCAGTTCAGTTCAGCTCAATTCAGTTCAGCTCGGTTCAGCCTCGTCAAATAGTTCTGGGAATAATTAGGCTCTGTTCTTTTCAACTTAAGTTAAGATCAATTTAGTTCAGTTCAGATCCATTCAGATTTGGTTAGTTCGAATTTGTACTTCACTCAGATCCATTAAGTTCAGTTCAGTTCCGAAATCCTCAGCTGAAAAGAACAGAGCCTTAAATTGGCTAGATACATATATATTCAGCTCAATTCAGCTCAGTTCAGCTCAATTCGGTTCAGCTCGGTTCAGCCTCCTCAAATAGTTCTGGAAATACTTAAATTGGCTTGATACATATATATTCAGCCCCATTCAGCTCAATTCAGTTCAGCTCGGTTCATCCTTGTCAAATAGTTCTGGAAATGCTTAAATTGGCTAGATACATATATATATTCAGCTCAGTTCAGCTCAATTCAGTTCAGTTCAGTTCAGCTCGGTTCAGCTTCGTCATATAGTCCTGGAAAATACTTAAATTGGCTAGATACATATATATTCAGCTCAGTGCAGCTCAATTCAGCTCATTTTAGCTCAGTTCAGCTCGGTTCAGCCTCGTCAAATAGTTCTGGAAATACTTAAATTGGCTAGATACATATATATTCAACCCAGTTCAGCTCAATTCAATTCAGCTCGGTTCAGCCTCATCAAATAGTTCTGGAAATAAATTGGCTAGATACATATATTATCAGCCCAGTTCAGCTCAATTAAGCTCAGTTCAGCTCGATTCATCCTTGTCAAATAGTTCTGGAAATGCTTAAATTTGTTAGATACATATATATTCAGCTCAGTTCAGCTCAATTCAGTTAATCTCGGTTCAGCTTCATCATGATATATATATATAGTTGTGCAATTGAGTTCAATTTACGACAACCGAATTATTTAATTGAGTTCTGACTTAAGGACTAATAAAATAATGCTTTACCTGTGCTTTCTAATTTGCAGCAGAGAAGAGTTGTGGATAATACTCTATGTGTCTTATGTGGTTCCAATGTTGAAAGCTTGTTTCATGTACTCAATGAATGTCATTATGCTAGAGCTTTTTGGGCCCTCACTAATCTGCCCCATGCTGTTATTTATAACATTCCTGCAGATATTTGAGATACTAGAGATTGGTTCAATTTTGTTCATAACAAACTGCTGGAGGACGAACTCCTGTTGTTTATTTGTGGTTGTTGGATGCTCTGGTTCCATCGCAATAAGAGAGTGCACGAAAGTACAGAAGATTCACCTGAGCAGCTGGCTTCCTCCACCCGTGAGTTCCTTTCACGATATTTGGCAGCGCATCAACAATTGAAGAGACCAAGACCATGCATCCCTGTCACGCCCCAAAACCAATTTAATTGGCGCGACCGGCCGTGTATCGTGAGATGGACTCACGCCAACACGAAGCCTTGCATAACCAATATAAATCGTACAATTGCGGAAACGTGAAAACAAATGGGATCCAAAAGTATATAACAGAGCGACTAATAAAATAACATAGGTCTCGATAATCTTATTACAAGTCTGAAATCAAAACATAACAAACTTCAAAGTCTTTAGCAACCGAAAACGATAAACTAAAACGGTGAACAGACACAACTTGCACTCCCAGACGACCTTCTTATCTCGACACCACGCTACTGCTCATCTGGTGGGAAAAATATGTAAGGGTGAGTTTCATAATACTTTTACCGGATCAAGCAGAATCAAAAGGTTTTACACACAACAGTCACATACAGCAGAATTACTTTTACAAAGCATTCAGATCCAGTTCAAAATCCTCAAAAACATTTCAATAACAATCAGACACACTTCAGAGCAATCCCCGATATTAAAATCAGTTAAGACAGATTCACACTACAGAGTCAGTCACATAATTTACATAACAGAGGCTCACTCGTTTCCGAGTGCCAGGACAGAGACTCACCGGTGCCAGAACAGAGGCTCATGTACCCTTTTACGGGTGCCAGAACAGAGGCTCACCTTTTACAGGTACCAGACAGAGGCTCACCGGTGCCAGAACAGAACAGACCAATCACAACAGAATCACATAGGTAAAACGCAGAGCAATCACAATCGAGTCACATAGGCAAAACAAAGCAATCACATCAGAGTCACACGCATCAACAAAATCATTTAGGGATTCACATACTTGATCCTCAGTGCAAAACGATATTATACCGAGTCCCACCTTGATATAATATCGACAGTTTACAAAATATCAACAATTTATAAAGTATCGAAATAGTACTTATATGCAAAAAATTTCCGAACAACATTTTAGGAGCAAAAGTGTTACGAAACCCCCTTACCTCAAAGGCGATATGAAACCATGCTTAGCTCCATAATCCAACTATATCCATTAGCATCCACAAACTCTCCACATGTCAACTTGCTTAACGAATACATCAACATCAAACCTTGCCGAAACTCCACTATGGTATAAAGGTCAAAAAGGGATAAACGATAATTTTCTGGAGGTAGCATAATGTCGTATAGGTCATCGGGTGATTCGGTTAATTTCTAGAGTTAAAGGTGGGTTAAGTAAAAATAAGACAAAAATATATGCAGAGTTGGTGGGAATCGAGCACAAGACCTCACTCATAGGCTTCTACTTCACAAACAAACTGAGCTACACCGAATTTTAATAACAGTTTTGTCTGAACATGGTATCTAACTGTTTGTCAGTTCGCCAAAACAAATGATTCGGAAATAATGGTTACAAAAACGTGTTGCTACATGGTATCTAACTGTATGTCAGTTCGCCAAAAATAATGATTCGGAAATAATGATTACAAAAACGTGTTGCTGGTAAGGTTCAAACCATCAACCTGCTGCGAGCTGAGGACTCCAGCACTTGCTAACTCACCAACTGTGCTAGCACGCCATTGTGTTTGTAAATGCCAACAAGCCATACTGATTACGTCAATGTGTAGATGCAGAAATTGCACACTAAAACCCTAAGCATCATCATCTTCTCAAGTAGAGATCCCTGTAGTTTCTGAAAGTTATTAAATCAGTCCCTGCAACTCCTCTAATGATAAACTCTATGCAACTCCAAGCATGGGCATCAAAAGGCAACAATCCACACCCACCTTCGTCTAAATTGATCAAGAACAAGGTAAAAACTCCGAATTTCATAACCCATCATCTCTAGGTTTCCTAACAGATCCGATAATCCACCTTCACATCAACTACTCCAACTGAATCGCCAAGAAGATCCCCAACAACCCATCCCAAATTCGCCAGATCCAATTCAAGGTTTTTCCCTTCAAGTTTCTTCCATTTTTAAGTCCAAGAACAAGGTATTAACTCGAAATTCATAATCTTCTATTCCTCTAATCAACCCACTCTCTCTGCCACATCAGCATTCCACTTAATATCAACCTATATGCAACCCTTCTACTCCAACAATCAAACTCTATGCAACCCAAATTTTTATTTTCTTTTCCCATTTCTTTTACTAATTTCATTATCATTTCTAATTTCTTTTATAATTTCATATTTTGTTAATTTTAAATGTCAATATTTTTTTTAACAATGTGTAATAAATATTTTTAAAAATGTGTAATAAATATTTTAACAATTAATATTCATTATAATTATCTAAGTTTGTATATGATCTTAAAAAAACAAGTAGAAATGAGTGGAATATGTAACCGTTTTTAGTTTTAGAATATGTAGCCGTTTTTCATATGATCTAATTTTTCATATGTATGTTTTTATTTTTAGAATATGTAACCGCTTTTAGTTTTAGAATATGTAGCCGTTTTTAATTTTACAATAATGAGTGGAATTTTAAATTTTTATATATATACATAGAGTAAGAAATATTATACATACTACATTATTAAACAAGTAAAATAAAACTAGACTAGTACAATAGGAGAAATAAATGGAGAAAGAAATTAATAGGAAAGAAAAGGAAAAGAAAAGAAAACAAAAAATGAAATAAACAATTAATAAAAAAAAAGTGGGACTTTCTTTTTGATATGATGAGATTAATGGGCTTCGAAAATAAATGGATAGAATGGATAAGTGAATGTGTGTCAAATGTATCTATGTCGGTTTTGGTGAATGGATGTCCAACAAAAGAATTTGATGTCTTTAGAGGGTTACGGCAAGGGGATCCATTATCCCCTTTTCTTTATCTAATTGTAGCGGAAGGTCTAAATAGGATGTTTGAAAATGCTTGTTTAAGTGGAAGATTTAAGCCGGTGGAATGTGGTAGGAATAGAGTGAAGGTGTCCTTGTTACAATATGCGGATGATTCATTGATAATTGGTGAATGGTGTGAGGAAAATCTTAAAGTGGTTAAATGCATTCTTAGGTGTTTTGAACTTGTATCCGGTTTAAAAATCAATTTTAAAAAAAGTAATCTTTTTGGTGTGGGTGTTGAGAGAGAGGAAATGCAAAGGTCCTCGGCTTATCTAAATTGTGAGGTGGGGATGTTTCCTTTTGTATACTTAGGACTACCGGTTGGGGGGCGAAGTAAGGATAGGATGAATTGGAGGAAAGTGAGCGATAGATATGAAAGCCGCCTTGGTTTATGGGAGAATAAGTTCTTATCACTTGGGGGAAAAATTGTGCTTGTGAATGCGGTTTTGAATGCTCTACCAACGTATTATTTCTCCTTCTTTAAAGCACCGACTAACATAATTAATAGATTTGTAAAGTATCAAAGGAATTTTATATGGGGCGGGTCTTTGGATGGTGAAAAAAGAAAAATTGCATGGGTTAAATGGGAACATGTATGTTTAGAAAAGAAAGATGGGGGGCTAGGGATAAAAAATCTTAGAAAATTTAATTTGGCATTATTATGCAAATGGGCATGGAGATTATTAGAAGGTGGTGGCGAACTTTGGAAACTAATAGTGGAATCAAAGTATGGGAAATTGCTAGAAAACGTAGAGCATGTAAAGAATAATGGTAAAAGAAAAGCTCATTGGTCGACTTGGTGGTATGATTTAATTTGTGCAATTGAGTCGAATGATTGGTTTCGAAGCAATTGTTCGAGAATAATAGGTAATGGAAGAGATACGAGATTTTGGCTTGATGAATGGAATAATGGTGAAACATTGAAAGCAAAATTTCCAAGATTATTTGCTCTTGAACTGGAGCCGGAATGCAGTATAGCAAACAGAGTCAATGGGCCAGAGGAGCAGAATAGAATGAATTGGGCTTGGAGAAGAGAACTCAGGCCTGCTGAGTTAGAAATTGTACATGGGCTGGAGGCCCAGATCAAGCAGGACCTAATTAGCCCAAGGGAAGCAGACAGATGGCGCTGGGAACAGAACGGAACAGAGAAATACACAGCAAGTTCCGGTTACAAGCTGTTGAACAGAAACGAGCCGGAATTCAGGATGGCGCAACTGTCGAAGAGGATATGGAACAACTTAGCACCGGCAAAGGTATGTACTTTTATGTGGAGACTATTTCAAGACCGTATTCCAACCAAAGCAAACTTGGAGAGGAGGGGAGTATTTCTGAGCACCGAGGGAAGATGTTGCCCGTACTGTGATGGAATATTGGAAACGAGTGCACATATAATCAGCGAATGTCGCATAGCAAAGCTCGTGTGGAATGGAATAATGGAATGGCTAGGGAAACAAGCCGATTGTGGCAATGGAGTATGGGAGGACTTTCATAGACATAAACAGAAAAAAGGGAACTTGTCGAGTAGAATATGGGATATATTTTGGATGTGTACGGCATGGTACTTGTGGAAGGCTAGAAATAACTGTGTGTTCAACAACAAGAGCGAGACCCCGGAGGAGATCATAGAGAAGGTAAAGATAAACACATGGACATGGTACAAAGGTAAAGGTCTCCTAAGTAATTATAATAATTCTTCCAGTTGGTTCTTGGAACCGGTTCTGTGCTTATTGTCGAAATAGATACTGCTGGTTTTTTGGGTTTGGTGCAGGTTCAGGAAGGAAGCTCGAAAAGTATGGTGGCTGAGAATAAAAACGGGAGTTACTGGAAGAATCTGGAAGAATTGGAAGAATCAGGTCATGGCTAGTATGGATAACTAGGCGTGTTTTTAATCGTGCTCTGTGACTATTGGGGAGAGAATGGGCTATAGATTAGCGTAGTTTGTAATTAGTATGCGTATGTATTTTGCCCAATTGGAGATGGGTCGTTGAAGGGTAGCATGTATTAGGTAATCATATGTATTGGTTGAGGTGGGCTTAGGGCAACCGGCGTTTTGTTGCACTCTTTTTTCCTTCGAGGAGTTTTGTCCCGACTGGGTTTTCTCCTCGGAGGTTTTTAAGGAGGCAAGAAGCATCGGGTCATCATGTCCAAAAGCACAGGAGGAGGGAGCCGGGTTAAGAGAGGTGTTGGTGAACTTGTGGGTGAGGCAGTTGATGCTTAACCCTCTATGTACATAGTCATTATAGATAATAAAATTTTGCCGTTTCAAAAAAAAAAAAAAAAATGTACATGTGGTTCTTAAGTTGTTAGTAGAATTTTTTTTGGATGAAAAATAGTCTACACATATGGATACGTTACTGATATATATATAATATATTTGCAATAAGTACTACAAAGTTTATGAGTACATGTACTTTTCATATTAATACCTTGAAGTGTATTTGTTAATTTAATAAATAATTGAAACTTAAAAAAATGTTGTCGTGAAATAAGAGAGCTGATTATTAGTACATTATTTATATTTATTATTTGTTCTATCAGTGATTACAAAATGTGTGTGCGTTCTTATACTTTATTGACACATCAAAGTAAATAACTTATGTGTTTATTAAAACGAACTATCACTAAAACGCGGGTAATTAAAAATAATTCAAGAAAAACAGACAAATTATGATAAGGCTAAAGTATGACATACAATGTGCCATGTGAAATGACTAAATGATATTTATTTCAAATTTATTTTAGGAATAAATTAAATAATAATTACCTAGTAAACAACATATTGAAAAATAAAATGTGCTTCGTATTAAAGATGTCTTTTAGTTTTGAATATACATACCAACAATCAATGCAGCAACTTCTGAGGATGTTGGTAGATTATACATCCGTCCATCACGTGAACGCTTGCCGATAAGACATAGCTTAACATCAATATCCGAATTGTCTTTTATGCGATCAGCTGCCATCCTATATGACATTGCTATTGGATTGTGTTCATCTATCATGGTTCTCAGAGCTGTAACTACTGCTGGATCAACATCTGCGCGGTTTTTGGTTCTGTACGACCAATAGAAAGTTGCATATATACATCAAAAATACATATATACAATGAACTTTGAAATTTAAATATAATATGACCTTTTCCAATACCTGAGTGCATCCATCCTGTCTTTAGTT
>JAYMSL010001708.1:0-16253 GCA_036897195.1 Plantago coronopus
AGAGAAAGCTTGTGTTTGGAAATTAGGTTTTGTGAGGAAATTAGGTATTTATACTGGTCCGAGGTTTCCGGTTCGACCAGCCAATGAACCGCGCGCCTGGTTGCTTCAATTTTAGGAGCTGGTTCAAATTGAAATTGAATTGGTCTTTTTTAGGTCTTTCCGTTAGAGTGGTCTACACGGAGACGAAACCATAATTCAATCCAAGCCGTTAAATTGAAAAATCTAATGATTTAAAATAAATGATTGAGGGCGACACCTTGACTGATGATAGAAAATCTCCCAACAATTTTACTCTAGTAATTTGTGGCAAAATTCAACCCAAAATCAAATGAAAAAGATGGAGTATTTATTTTCACCCAGGTCAAAATTGTTCGACGCCGGTTAAGTATGAAGAATTACTCCTCCGGAAACTGGAACTCTGGAAGTGTACCAAGAAGAAGCTGAAGAATTGATGGAGAAACGGATTCAAACCAGGTGTTAACAGGAAAAAATTGACAGTTTCAAGTGTGACCTGGTAGCCTGTGGCAGGTAAAGACCGACCTAATTGACCGTAGAAATTGATGATTCACCCAGGTTAATTTACTTCTACTATCATAAGCCTGAGTGCTCATGAAAGCAAACAAGTGGAAAAGTTCTTACCTTTTGCGTCTTGATGTCGAGCAGAACTGTATACCATAACTGGGAAAAGCTTGTTGTTGCTGTTATCAAAAGGGAAAAGGATTCTCTACTCGCACGCTGCGATAGCATCATCTCAACATCTTCTTCATCTGATGTTTTCGAACCCAACGGTATGAGTATGAAGAAACTATGAATTTATTCTTCTTGGTAGTAGTAGTGTTTGGTAATTGATGATCACCATTTTAATTACCAAGCTTGTTTTGCTATTTGATCAAGTAGAAAGGTGTCTCTCAGTTAAAGGATTTGGTTCTTAGCAGTTTTTGTTAAGCGGGCAAAGCGAGGATCCATAATGGTTCTTGTCAGTTATTTAAGTAATAGTTTGTTTGTTGGATATATTGTGATTCATGGCTTTCAAGATTTGGGATCATTTAGTGATTTAGGCATCAAGATTCTACTGATATCTAAATACTCAATATTGTTGTTGATTCATGGCTTTCAAGATTTGGGAACATTTAGTGATTTAGGCATCAAGATTCTGCTGATATCTAAATACTCAATATTGTTGTTTGCTAGTAGTTGCTTGATTTCATCTTTTTTAGTCAAGTCTGAATGACATGAGGTTCTTAATTGTTAAGGCACTTGGGAAACGATTATGATGATGATGACTCTGTTTCGTTTTCGTGGTTGCAACTTAGCTGCAAGTTGGGCTATTTGATTGTAGTTGTGGAGGTGTCTGCTGTCTTGACTCTTGAAGAGGACCTTGTCTTTTGCAATCCGGCATTTCCTTTCTCATAAGAATGATTCTTAAAGTAACACCACCACAAATGCTTTACCATTAAAGATTAGGATTAATCACAGTAGACTTTGGACTTTCGTCGTCAATGGAAGCTTCTCTATTTCGAATCTGTGTGCCATCTGTCATTGATTGTAAGATTGAGTAGAGCCAAATGAGATAGCTCATCATCATGCTATCTTACGCTACATACTTACGTCTGAGAAATAATAATGTAGTTGGTGACATTGTGTATACTTGCCTTGCGTAATACATTCAGCATGTTTGATGTCTATGGATTAATTTTCAGTTACTAACAAAAGGGAAAAAGTTGTTCATCCTAATGTATGTAAGTCGGTCAATTGCTATCTCTGTGATATTCTTGAGAGTGCTAAGCTTTAGTACGCTGTGCTTTGTGGTGAATGTAATGCTTCGGCTTATAAGCCATCATAATTGATTGAGCCTTTCAGACTTCTTATAGTTATGCTTCTTTGTTTGTATAAGCAATTAAATCCCGATAGCAAGTAACCAGCGTACTTTAGATAGTATCAAGTTAGATCATGGATGTATCACATAGTATCTTGGCCTTTTTTTCAATAGGTCTATGGCCTATTCCATTTTCAGAAATAAAGAAGGCAACCAGAAACTTTCGACCAGATGCTGTAATAGGCGAAATAACATTTCCTCGTCATTTTAGAGGATGGTTCCATGAGGATACTCTTACTGCTGCAAAGAGTGGGACTGGAATTTGCCTTGATGTCGAGTTGAATCCATGCAGCATGCACGAGCAGAAAGAGTGGTTGGTGAGTTTATCTAGTCCACTTGTTCATTACCTCTATATGCTTTTGATATTGTATCAGCTGACATAAAACTTTTGAAGGATGAACTTAACTATCTCAGCCAATTTCATCATCCAAATGTGCTTGAAGTCATTGGGTATTGTTTCGTCGAAGATCAGCTGATTTTGGTACATGAATTCACCCAGAGAAGAAGCTTGGACTTGCATCTGTTCAGAAGTAATCACCACAATGTCTATTCCAAAAACCATGTAGATTCTTGTAAAGAATAACGATAATGTCTCGTCCTTAAGACTTAGAATTAAAGGCCAATTCTTTAGCAAGTGGATCCAAATATGTGTCTTAATGCAGGATATTATGATACAATACCATGGGCTACACGAATCAAAGTGGCTGTAGGTGCTGCTAGAGCCCTCTCTTTCTTCCATGACAGGGAAGTACAAGTTCTACATCGAGATTTCAAGACTGGAAACATTCTTTTGGATGGGGTATGCTCAAAACATTATGAAACTTTCTTATTGCATCGGTGATCGGTTTCATGGGATTAATGGTTTCTGTTCATGGGGGTGCAGGAATTCAATGCCAAATTGTCTGAATTTGTTCTTGATGGTTCTGTCCGCGGTGCAGCTCAAGTATCAACTTTAACAAGGGTATCGGACGGTTATCTTGCACCTGAATATTTCATGACAGGTAATTTCTCCAAAACAGGTAGTTCTATATAAATAACCAGAACTACTCACCTAAGTAAAATTTATTGTTTGAACAGGGAAGTTGACAACAAAATGTAATGTATACGGCTTTGGGGTTGTGTTGCTGGAATTACTCACTGGGTGTCAAGTGATTGAAAAGAATAGGCCGGCGAATATGCAAAACTTGGTGGACTGGGCCAAACCGTTCTTGCTTGACAAAAGAAGAATTCTCCGGATTATGGACAGCAGATTGAAGGGCCAATACCCTGGGAAAGAAGCATATGCAGTTGGAAAACTTGCTTTAAAGTGCCTAAATCCAAAACCAGAACTTAGACCGCAGATGTCCAAGGTACTGTCGGCTGTTGAACGTCTCTAAGTACTCAAAACATTGAGTTGTAAAGGAAAACAAGCGTGTTCTCTTTAAATAATCTGGAACAGTCTGTTGATGAACCCGAAGAAGTACCCCTTCCAGGAAAGGCTGATAATCAGCCTAGGAGATGTTTGTACAGATAAAGCACTTGATATATACTAAAAAAAGTTCTATGGAACTTGACTATAGGTTTGTATGCTGCATTATACATATGGCAGGTTTACGTATTGTCCTAAGATGTGGAAATCTATCGTTCTGTTATTGTAAATTGAAATATACGTCTCAGAATACATGGCGTCATTACACATAGAAGCTGGTATCAGTAGCAGCTGCTCCCACAATGGACTGAAGATCCTCACGATCTGTGTGCCTCAACAACTCGTTGGTGTCAGCACACATGAAGCCCGAGAACAGTGAAGCCACAGACGGAGCTTGATGAAATATCGATGATGAGTTGAGATGGCCTAGTAACTGTTGATTTACGATACTTCTGACATGACTGGAGTAGTTGTTCTCGTCATTTTGGCCAACAGGTGTTCTGTTGAAACTTATGTTATGGCTCTGCCTGTTGTGATCAGAGGAGTCCATGCTGCATGTGTTTGAGACATCACCTTCTCGATCGATAATCATGCTCCTGTTTGCAGTTGGTTGGCACAAATCTGGTACAGCAACCTTCTTATACGAAGAAGAAGAGGAAGAGTTGCGCTTGAATATTCGGCACAAGGTCCAGACTTCCTGCCAGTTTGTCAATCAGCATAAACACTTAGCAAAGCCGCAAAGGTACATATTTACTAGCAAAAAATCTGCAGTTCTTTAGTAATTTCTTACAGTGACATCCTCCTGAGCAGCGTTAATGTCAGTCTTAACATTGATATGCGTGGTGATTTTGTCGTGGCTGGCAGGTAGCCTGAACTCGTGCATCATCCAGTCCGTTTTAGTCCCTTTGCCAGCGCTTCCCCTATAGTAAACCAGCGACTTCTTTAGGCCAATACAGTGCCGGCCTTCATTTCCCCCAGAGTACACAGGTTTGTCAATCCCTGTCGCTTTCCAAAAACCCGAACCAGTCACCCTGTTCGGTCTTATACTGTTCCTGTACTTTCTCCCTCTTTTGCAGAAGAAGTACCACTCCCTGTCCCCTATATCACTCGATTCTGCAAAACCTGAACCACGACAGCAACAGTTAAAGTACGATCAATCAATCATGCCTTACACTTATAAAAACCGGAGAAAATCAAGAAAATGATCTTACTTGGAAGATCCCAAGGATCATATTTGTAGATATCAACTTGCTTAATGAGCTCAATACTGATCGGCCTATCTTCGACTCTCCTCAGAAGATAAAAACCGACTAGCTCCTCATCCGTCGGATGGAACCTGAACCCGGGAAGGTGAACATCATCATCACCACCCCCCTCCCCCTTCCTGGTACTGATTGTTCTGCTCAATTTTACTTCCATGACATGCAATTTTTTAAACTTTCTGAAATATCTGTAGTGTGAATTTGAGCTGATATAACTTGTGAGGTAGGGGTAAAGATGAAGAGTTGTGGATATGTATATATATAGGAAAATTGTGACTTGTTTGAACTTTTTGCAAGTGGGAAGTTCACAGTCACAGCCAGGGCCATTTTTTCCTGAAAAGATAGAGGAAAAAATAGGAAGAATCTAAAATAGTCAAGGTCATTTGGATTGACTTGTTGCTTCTCAGCGCCATCCTCTTTTATAGTTTTCTGCCCCTATGTCATCACTCTGTCACCATAGCTGATGCCTGCGTTTGCATTTTCGACATGTAAAATTAGTTTCCGACAAGTTGGAATTTTGATTCTTAATGTCTCTGGACGGACTTTAGAATGGACACGGGGAAAATGGAAAACTTGGGGCGGGACGGGGCGGACGAAGTCAATGCAATGACTTATGGTGAAGTGATATAGAATGCTAAATTCATATTAGAAGCCTTTTAACTTCAAAATAGTCTTATTATGCCTAATTTGCTCTTGACATTTGAACTGAATACTGATTCTCTGGCCTATTTATTCTGAAACAGTACTACTATCAAAGAAGCAAGTAGAGCTTTGCTAAAATGAAACTATTACATGGGTTCTTTCACTCATGTTCCTGTTTAATCTCTTTTTTGCTGGTTCACTTGATTTCGCCTTCGCTTTTGACAGTCTCTCCTTCGTTATCGACAGAATCCTTGCTCTCACTTTCATTAACCCGGAACATAATCTCACAGGAAATGAGGAATCCAACAAGTTCAGCAGATGTCATAGCATTTACATCGTTCTCTTCCTTAGAAGCTGAAAGGTCTCGCTCAAACTTACGAGGAAGTATGCTGAGAATCTTGTCCACCTGCTCACGTTCAGTAACTACTCGTCCGAGGTCAACCATTGGAGTGATAACTGTCTCCATGAGCCTTGAATGCATGCCGCTTATGGTCTCGTTTGGCTTCATGATGAACCTGTCGAACTGTGATTCGAGCAATGCTAATGATGCTCTGGTAACATGAGGGTTACCGTAGATTGCTTGCAATTTGTACCAGATATCACTAGCATATTCACAGTTTTCAACTTTAGCAGCTTCACCCTTCGAAAGCGCATTAAGTAGAAGGGCCTTTGTTATGGGCGCCCAGCCAGTTTTTAAGCAAGAGTCCCTGTGTATGGAGTTAACCGGTTTCCTAACAATATCAGGCCAAAGGTCAGGATTACCACCACATCTACCGGCAAGATACAGGAAATGTTCTTCCAGGCGCCTTCTCCACGTAGCATAATTTGTTCCGTCGAAAACTGGGGGAGGGATAAGGTGAACTGGTCTACTACTACTATGTGTAGACATGGTTTCCCTGAAATTTTCGGACTAGAGCTTACTTTTGAAATCTCCTGGACTGCTCTTTATATAGGGAATGGAAATGTACTGGTTCAGGAAGTTCACAAGCCATGTTAGTGCAGTATACATTCAATGTAAATTATTCATTACTTGACGTTCCTGAACGCATATGAAGAGTCAGTTTCAGTTACATCCTGCTCTAGTAAATGTGGTTCATTCCTTCTTCTTCTTCAAGAGAAGTGAATGAATCACTGAATTCCATAGTAAGCTAACTGTTCGTTCATATTCATCCCCTGTTAACTTTCCTGCACGGTTAACAATCTACGCGTAAATGTACTAGCCTTACAAATCAACACACGTAATTTCCATCACACTTCGTCTTCATTTGTACACACATGAAATCTTTTGATCTCGTGTATTACTCTTCTAAGATGTGTTCAAAACATATACTACACGCTTAAAATTAATCTGGGTTTTGATTGGAATGTTTGAACATAAAAGTGTTCCTTATTCGTATGAGTATCATTATCTATGCTATTCGTCTTTAAACGTTTAGTTCATGTCACACATCATATCAGATATTTATCTCCTCCTCCCTATCTCTATAAACATACAGTATGAATGACTTCGAATACCTTATATTGAAGGAGTATTTCTAAGACATATTCATACAAAATTCAAGAAAATTAGCCGAATACAGAATATGGTACTATACGACTATACGTTATTGAATCTTGATCATATAGTATCTGTTCAAAATTTTCACAAACTGGAGTAACTTATGGTAAATATTAACAAAATTTTTTGTAGATATCCAGAAAATATGTGAAGTTATCTAGAACAGATGAAGTAATTTCTACTGAGTTTCCAGTAGGATTCACTTTCAGTATTAATGTTGTCGTCTTTATCATGACTAGTTAGTGAATTATACTGGGATGAACAATGACAGCAGAATTAATTCAAGCTAAAAACAAACAAAGACCTGGCCTGCTGATGATGTATAGTTCCAAAATTGATATGTACCCTTACTCAGATATTTGTACCTTTTTGTTCGAGTCACCCCTTTGCGTTTCCAGAAAAAAGATATTTGTACCTTTTTACAGAAATGGAAAACGAAAGGCCACAGTTCTAGAAATATTAAAATGAGACGGCAGAAATTCATTTTTCTGTCTTTTCCTTCAAATTATTAGAAAATCGAAAAACACTGCATACTTTTTAGTTAGCTTCAACATGTTTTAAACTCGTGCTCGGGTGTTTCAGAACCTTTTGTCGGGGTGTTTTATACAGTACTGTGTACTGTGCTAGGCCTGAAAGCGATCGGATAGCAGAATGATATATGCTACGCTGCAATCACATATCTTTCTCCTTGCAGAGTATGTAAGAAGATTAGCCTGGAAAGACTTGTTCTCTCTTGCCAGTTTAACTGTTCGCATTGAAAAGTCCGAAAATGAGTTTTGAACCGAGTTTATACAGTGGAAGTATCTTCAAACAGCTAGCAGCAGCAACTATGTAGCAAGTAATGAGAAATTCAGATAATTTGGAATGTAGTACTGTGTTTCTTATGCCCCCTTGGCCCTGCTCGATTTGGAGACCTTCCCCGATTGAAAAGTATAAGATCCAAACGTGCACAAAGCCATTCCAACGGCAAATCAGTGATCTAGCTAAATAAATTACGATATATGGATCGTGCTTCAAGAGATCAGCCTGATTACTTTCTTTGCACTTGGTAAAAAGTTAAGCCTTGTTTCTGCTAGTTTTTAAGATTTAAACCAAACTGGAAAAGTGAGAAATTCGTAGTTCTTGAAACATTAACATCTTCCAATTCAATCAAAATCATCTACTCAAACTGTCTTACACAGATGAAAACAAGGAAACATGGATCTCCAGCACCAGAGCTGCAATGATTTCAAAATAGCAAAAGTACTAAATAGCATAGTAGAAAACTAGAAATAGCAAAATGAGGCACTCAAGTCTTGTTACTCGGGTTGGCCTTGTTGATGCGGCTGCTCCTCCTTGGTATCCGATCACTTTTTACGCCTTCTGTTTTGACCTCCTTTTCTTTATCATTCACAGAAATGTTGCTCAAACCTTCAGTAATGTCAGGAATGCTGCTCTCGCCTTTCGGAACCTTGAACTTATCCTCACAGGAAATGAGGAGTCCAATAAGGACAGCCGGTTTCAGAACTCTTACATCCCTCTCTTCTTTCATAGCTGCCATCTCTTCTTCAAACTTACTCGGGAGTATGCTGAGTATCTTGTGGACTTGTTCACAGTCAGTAAGTACTCGTCCCAGGTCGAACATTTCAGTGACAATCTCCATGAACCTTGAGTACATGTCGCTTATAGTTTCCTCTGGCTTCATGGTGAACGTGTCGAATTGTGATCCGAGCAACTCCAGTCTTACTTTGGTAACTTCAGTATTGCCATAGATGTCATGCAATGTGTCCCACGTATCCTTAGCAGACTGACAAGTGCCGACTTTAGCAAGTTCTCCCTTCGAAAGTGCATTAGTGAGAACGACCTTTGCTCTGGCATTCAGGCACGCAAAATTCACACAGTCGGACTGGGTAAGTTGTCTATGCGTGACACTTCGCAATAGGTAATAATCAAGAGACAGGAGATACTCCTCCATGCGCTTCTTCCATGTAGCATAATTTGTTCCGTCGAAAGACGGGGGAGGGCAATTGAATTTTCCATATGGTTCTTCCATCCTTCAGGTGAAGTTTCAAACTACAAGTTCTGTCTTCGATTCGCCTGGTCCAGATTTATATATACTGATGTAAATATGCAAGTTCACAGGTTCAGGAAGTTTGTAAGACAAGTTCATGCATAATATTCAATGCAAACTTTGAATTGTTATGAAAAGTCACATTCTGGTTATCTGGTCTGCTAAATCTAATTTGTTCCTTTTCCCAAAGAAGAGTGTAGTTATTAAGGACTAGTACAGTTTTTGGAAAACTGCACGAACTCATCCATCCTAGTCATCGACTCATCGCGAACAAGTTACAAGATTTCACTCACTGACCGTCGACTGGTGGCTGACAAGTGCATGGCCAGGGGTATAAGTATACCCTGTATTCGAACTCAAAGAGTGTGGGGAGGGAGTATGTAAGAAGATTAGCCTGGAAAGCTCTCTTGCCAACTAAAGAAAGACGAACAAATGCACGTGACCATCGGAGGACAAAAAGACGAACAAATGCACATGACGATCGGAGCGAAAAAAAGAAAGACGATCAAATGCGTGTTACCATCGGAGGAAAAAAAAAAGAAACATCAAATGTGCAGCACCAGAGCTGCAAAGAAATTAAAAGAATTTATTAAGAATCTAAGTTACAATCACATATTTTGCTCCTTGCAAAACAGTTCAAAGAAACTGTAAGAATGTTAGCCTGGAAAGACTTGCAATCTCTTGCCAGCTAAACTGTTCGACTTGAAAAGTCGGAAAAAATTAAATTTTTACAAAGTTTACAGTGAAAGTATGTGCAAGCAATCACCAGGAGCAAGGAATGAGATATTCTTGTCATTTGGCATGTAGTAATGCACTTCTCATGCCCTTGCTCGATTTGGAGAACTTCTCCGATTGAAAAGGATAGAATTAGGCACACAAAGAACCATTCCAGCAGCAAAGTTAACTAAGTGAACTGAAGTGAAAATTCTTGCTTTCTACAGTATGTTCTAGTGTGTATCACGGCTAAGCAACCGTTGGAATGATGCATATAGATCTTTATTCTCCGTCCCAAAAATATCTTCTGCTTTTACCAGAGTCTCCTGAGAGTGAGATGATTATTAGTTGGTAATAATAACAGACTGGTATTTCGAAATGCACATGGTAACAGTTGAATGTATTTAAACAATTTATCACTTGCCTCTCGAGATTGTCTTTGTGCATTTAATTCCTTTATGTTGGCAAGAAATGCGCTGAACTGTTCCAGAGATAAGCGACTCCTGGATTTAACATTGAGAAACTTCTATAAGTAACTGGAGGGATTAGAGCATTTCTGGTCAATCAGAATTGTCGAAAATTTTACCTGGCCTGACGGAAGAACTCCTTCCCATCAATTCGAGGAGCACGACCTACATGGTTCGAGAAAACACACAATTACAACAATTAGCAGGAGCGAGTAAAACACTGCTAACAAACTGAGATTGGAACTAGAATGATGTAAAACACTGCTAACAAACTAAAATTGGAACTAGAATGATGTAAACCGGGATATGGATTATGGAATACAATTAATCTAAACTATAAAAAAATTGAACCTGGCAGTGATCGTCCAGGAGGAGGAGAGTTGGCAGCAGATGACTGCTGACTTGATGGGAACCACGAAGATAGAGACCCCCGTCCCTCATATCTAGGAGAGGAAGCACCAGGGGTTCTCTGTGGTGAGATAGCAGTCGAATACCTCCTTGGAGAGACACCGGCGGAGATAAGTCTTGGCGTTCCAGTAGGTGTAAGACGGGGTGTGAGGCGTGGTGTCGTCGAAACTAGTTGAGTAGATTGCTTCGACACTGAACAAGAAAAAGCATCAGAATCACTACTAGTAGCTAGAACTAGACCTCATAAATAACCAAGACTTGAGCTCAAAATACTTACCATCATCACTCATGCTTGCAGTGCTTCTGGAGCTGATCAGAGAACGATATTTTTGGAAACCATTATTTTCATCATCTGCAATAGAGTCAAATCAACAGGAAATAAATCAACAAGAAGTAGTACTATTTAAGAATAACATGAAACATACTATTATCTAAATTCAATGCATATAGCGGAGACTTACAACTACTATTTGTGGGGAAAGCCTTTGGGGGCAGCGATAGGTCATATGTGCCAATGTCTACTGTATCTGAACCCTGCATGATAAAAAATAAAGCTCATTTCTCAATGGGAAGGAAACAACATCGTTCAGTTATGCAGAGGAAAAACAAATTCACCAATAAGAAAAACATCGAAGAGACATTATAGCAAGCGTACTTGGGAATCATCTTCATTTAGGGACTGCATCAGTTGCCTCTTGAACGTCTCCAACTGTCAAAAGAGCTGAAGTTAGAGACTTAAACTACATAGTGAAGGGAAAATAGTTCTAAAAGCAATGCAAGCATATATCTGAAACAGAACACAATCCACTCATAACAAACTTAGTTCCCATTGCAAAAACTACAGTTCATGTGAAGTTATTAAATGAAGCAGAATAGTCTTAAGTGAATCTGGTGGTTAACGTTGTTCATGAAGGGAGCACAGAACTAGCTAGTCAGGTGATTCTTTAACGATCCAGAAGCTATAATCCGTTTTTCCAAACAAGGATTCTGCTTCAGCAAGTTACAATCAGTTCTCAATATCCATCAGCAAGCACTCACTAGCTAGGTATATCAGTCAGGCCACTTTGCTAGTTACAAATACTAAATCAGAAATTTAGTTTCGTACAATAGAAGAACTTTCGTTCGACAGTCTAAGGTCAGGCAGCCGCAACTCAGGCAAGAGGAAGTAGGAACGCAACTACGAACTGGGCAAATGGTTATGCAATTCTTACTAATCATTAAGCTGTATCTAACTGGATAAGTACAACACAAGCTTCTGTCTTCAAACAAACTATCTTCAATTCGATACATAAGTCCAGAGAAATCATCGACTCAAACCAGCTCAAACAAACTATCTCCAATTGGATACACAAGTCCAGATAAATCATCAACTAAAACCAGCTCAAACAAACTAAGAAGTTCAATCAGTACTATTACAATCCAAACCGCAGAAAGAACTCATGTTTGATCAAAATCACTTGAAATTTTTTTTCAATCCATTAGATCAAATAACTCACACCTGATCATTCCAAAAACAGCAAAATCAAGCAATTTCAAAACATCAAAAACTCACTCACCTTAGCCAAATCACGAGTCAGCTTCTTGACAGTAAACGCCAACGAATCCCTCTCACTCAACAGCTTCATCTAAAACCACCCAAATCATCTTAAACAAACAACAAAACTCAAAAAAGGAAAAAGAATAACACAAAACCAATCAATTCATACATTATCCTCGCGCGTGATCTTCAACCGCAATTCAACATCCTGATTAGCACTCTCGAGCTCCTTCACCTTCTCCTCCATCTCCTCCACAACCCGCTCCTTCTCCGCCAGCTTCTGCCGAAAGCGACCATTATCCGTCTCCAAACTCGTGACACGCGACGCAATCGCCATAGAAGTGATCTTTCGGGCCAGATCCAGCTGATCATACGGGTCCGTCGGAATAACAGACAGTATCTCGTCCGGCAAACTGAAGTCCGGCGCCATATGTGCCTTCACAATGACAATTCAGAGTAGTAGACTTTTGGTTGAAGAAATGGTTGAAGAAGTTGGAGGAGGAGGAAATGTGTTGGACTATGTTAGGTGGAAGATTCTTGTTTTTGGAAAAGAATAGAGAATTTGTATTGGGATTTAAATTGGTTTTGACATATTGGGTATTTTGTGAGTTTCTGTCTGTTGAAAGTACATTGGAAACTGGAAAGTGTCTGTCTTTCTCTGTTTTAAGACGCTTTTTTGTTTTGGTCCAGGATTTCTGTGATTTTCGTTGTAATAAATGCAATGATTTTGCCGAAAGGTGTATAACTGGACGATTGCCATAATATTGTGTTTCGAAAGCTCCTTTTTTAATAAAGGCCAATTATTTTTGGTATAATAATTTTTTTTTTTTTTTTTTGAAGCAGCCAAAATATATAAATGAAGAGAGGGGAATAATTACAAAGTAGTTCAGGCTGTAAGAAACAACCAGACAACTGCTGAAACAGCAGCCAAACAAACCAAAACCTTACTGACTAAGAGAAGCATAAGACAGGATGAAGAAGCCAAGTATCAAAACTATGCCCATCCTTAATTCTATCAGCATTTTTATACCACCACCAGAGCAAACGGATAGCTCTCTCAGCCACTTCCGACGAGCTAGAATCGCAGCTCTCAAACAACAGAGAGTTTCGAGCACGCCAAATAACCCAACTCATTATTATTTTTGGTATAATAATGAGTTGTACTAGTACTAGTATATGAAATGAATGAATACCAAATAATTCTGAATTTGATTGCTAGTAATAATTTCGATTTGAGAGTTTACATAATTTTACCTAGATTCTTGCATAATAATTCGACTTTAATGGCATTCCAAAAGTCACGAGATCGAGTATTGTAAATGTAACAAATAACTCTGGGAAGCTGCCTTCTCAAAAATAGTTTTTTTTTTAAACAACTGAAAACTTTATTGTTTATATGGAGTTTTACAAAGTTAAATTTTACAACATCACCAACACCTAGATTTTTCAAAAGTAGTTTGACAATACTCGACTGAATTAGTCACATAAGCAGGTACTAATGATAAATTTTAAAATAAAACTTTTGCAAGGAGATGGAGGAAGCAAAATATTACTTCAACTACTATAGAAAGGATGAGTTTCGACGAGTTTGATAACCAGCATGGGTTGAGTGATTATATCCCAAAATAAGTGACTATTTGATTTATTTCCACTGGATTGATATTTGTAAAATATTTGATTAATTCATTAACTAAAAATTTGTCTCAAATTAATCAAATGCAATTTAGTTCAGGTAATACATTTTCTAACGAATAAAACAGACATTAGTTGGGAGTGTATAGTAAACATTATCTATTTTAAATCATTTTTTAAAAAAAAGAATACTTATGTACGAGGATACATTTGGTAAGAAAGCAACAAAATGACCACATCAAGACAGGCTACTACCAATATTGCATTGACATTTAGAAGAAAATATTATGATCAAAGTGGTCTAGAACAGGGGACCTGTTCTGAAATCTGAATCTCCATTAGAGCAATGAAGTATTACATATTCTACATAACCAAGAACATGACATGGATATGCCCTAAAATTGCAGCACCGAGCAAAGTAAGCAAATCGGCACGCATCTAGGCTTGTAGGCTTGTTCTTTTCAGCTGAGAATTTCTGAACTGAACAGAGCCTAACACTTTATATTTGAACTGAACTGAACAGAGCCTTACACTATATTTCTACGATATGGCAGCCTTAAAAATTATACTAGAGAACATGTGCAAGAACACCTGCTTCCAAAACAAAGCCTCAAAGTCGACGAATTAATCACCCCACCCTTGCAAATATGAAAGGGACGCGGACGCAGACTCAGCGATGTTATATAGGCAGACCTGGATATTTACTTCTTCTGCACATAACACAATGGCCAGAATACCTCTTTGATGTGCCATGAGAGTCTCAGACTGTCCCGAGTTCCCACAGAACAGTTTTGATGATGGCTATATGTACTCACTACTCAGGCCCGAAATTTCTTAAGTCTTAACTATGCGTTTAAAAGCCCCTGCAGCTCCACAAATATACATCATGACCAATGGGAATCTGGTTTCACAAAGAATGCAGACAAGACAATGCTAAGACGGATTTCTTCATCCAGATGAAGCTTGAGCTCTAGAACTGAGCAAAATAGAGCTGCATGAGGCACGTTATACCCAGCCATCCTAGTAAGATGAGCTGATCATTTTACAGCCTTTACACCTACAGTTTTGACACGAAACCGATACTGAGGCTGAGAGTCTTCATCATCGTCGCTGCTGTCATCATCTTCACTAGAGTCATCTTCAACACTGTCCCATCTCGAGTAGTCAAGATGAGAGTGTCCTTTTGGTTTGGGGATTGTATTCCAACCTAATGGCTGCTGATCAGCTAGTTTCTGACTTGTTTGATTTCTTGGGGATGCAACTTCAGCTGTTGGACTGATGCTCTCGGGCTTACTTTTCACTGAATTAACCTTTGCAGAATCAGAAGTATCAACTTCTTCATTTCCCCATTCTCCCCGTTCTACATCATCTTGTGCTTCCTCAGTTTCGTCTAAGTCCATCTCATCCATGGAATCATCACACTGTTCGAACTCTGCTTCGTCTTCGGGTATTGGGGCAAGGGCCTTTCCTTGAACAAAATGCACCATGAAGCTACAATTATTATATGCACTACGTGCTATGAATAAAATTCACCAAGGAGATGTTATAAAGAGATTTCTACTACAAGATATATAGAGTATCACAAAGGGCGGATCTAAATTTAATTGTTCCGAAATCGCTTGTTGTCGAATAAAATAAACTCATCCAGGACACAAACTCAATGCCCATACACTTAAGTAGGCAAACAAGGTAATATAAACAAATGATTGCAACTTCGAACAGCAGAGCAAACTGACAAGAAAGTAGAATCAAGGAAGATGAAACAATTACCAATTGTGTCCTTAGGCGGGTTTGCAGGTTTCTGTACACTTCTGATGCTGAATCCAAATCAATGAGCCGATTGACATCAAATAGAGCAGAATGATACTCTTTTAAGGTAACCAGAGTCTGAGCACGCAACATCAGTGCTCCCGTGTGGTTGTGATCAAGCTCCAGAACCGAGGTACACTCTTCTGCAGCCTGCAATGATTGTCAGGGGGGTGAACTCAAGATTGGAATACTGGATACATTATGTTCACTTTGTTAACTAACTTTTGGTTTCTGCTTTTTCTTAACAGAGCCACAGTTACCAAGACATAAGGATTCTTGAACCAGAAATACAGCAGACCAAGACTTGCACATAAAGTGAAGTAGTGAACAAGGAAATTTCAATATATTTGTCAATAAAATTTCTAACTTTCACGCAGTTCCATGCGGATTAAGTAATTGATACAGAAGGAGCATTAGTGAAGCAAATTAGACGCAATAAGTATCACGGTACAGTGAAAGGTAACTACACAGAGCAAAAAAGGAATCTGAAAGTAAAAGCAGGATCAATATTCCAGATTGCCGTTCCGACTACAAACAACTAGTGCACATGTCTTTGTAACAAGAGCACTTATAACCTATTGTACAGGCTTATATCTCGCCTATTTTCCACATGACACTATCGAGAACCTTCAAAACTCAGCAAGTAATGCACGCGGACTAATAGAAACAGCCTAAAGCAAACAGTAGTTGTAATGGAAACAACTTGGTCCAAATAGAGCCTTGTAAAGGCACATGGAAGTGGCAATAAATAGTTGAGAGACAAATACCACCACCGTTCCATTCCTTATAATACCAACTTAAATTTCAAAATTCCAAACACCAGCAGCCCAGCCATGTGAAAGATTCATCATAACTAGTAGCACATAAACCACAAAAGCTATAATCTTTAG
>JAYMSL010001709.1:0-16252 GCA_036897195.1 Plantago coronopus
ATAAACTACAAAGTTTTCAGTGGACTGTCATATCATATTCGCAAATGTTTAAAGTCTTTACTTTATGTGTAACGGTTATATTCGGCATTGGATTGGGTTTGCATTATTGATTTCAATTATTATTTTCTTTTAATTAATGTCCCCCACTAAATTCTAGTTTTCGAAGCTGGCGGCCGGTTGATGTCATTTTTGGGTTACACTTACACGGTCATACCCCCAACCCCCAAATATGCAGTCCCGCTTAGGGCTCAGCATAAATCGACCGAATCAAAACCAGTTCGGTTTTGGTCCAAACTAAGCTTAAATCAGTTTGATTCTCGGACTTTAGTTTTTCACTTTTTCGGTTCTCGGTTCAGTTCGGTTTTAACCGTCAGTTTTCAGTTAAAATAGAGGATCGAGACACTTGTTTTTGTTCCGCACCATCTCCAATGGTAGCACCCAGTATTGGGTTGTCGCGATTGTGATAACTTTTGATGATAAAAAACAACTTTAACCTAAAGTTGGTGATACTCAATTTTATTTTATTTTGATTAATTTTATATTTTTTTATCATAATATTTATCATATAATATTGAAATGTGTATGTGACACCTAAAAAGAGCTTTTAAAACACCCAAAAGATATTATTGGCGAAAGACAATTTTATTTAGATAAAAGAAAACGGTACAAATAAACACTAGACCTACAAATACGAGTCTGAATAGACCTACTAAGCACACTACGGAACACCAGACATACTAACAGATGCACTACACATTTGGAATACACCTACCTAATAATCGTTGTGCAGAATAGCTTGACCCTCACATGGAAAACAATGATTGTAGTAGTAGAACAGACGTCCCCAAGAATTATCCATCATCAACACATTGATCTCGCATTCTCGGCCGCACAAATCATATGCCTGAGGGTTGTATCAGAATCAATATGGACTATTTTCAAACTTCAGCGGTTCACCATTTTGGTTAATTGCTCGCTACTTATAAGCCTGGACGGTGGCAAATGGAACGTCTGATACAGGGATGCAGTCGGCACCACCCTAGCCACTATGTGTACTCCTTGTCGTAGCACTTGTATAACAACTTCCCCTAATTTGGAGGTTGGTCGTCTATGTAGACATCAGTGCATGAGTAGTAGCCGACACCACACACGTGTTCATACGCGTTGTACGTCATTGTAGTGCATGCCCATGATTTGAATACTCGAATATCTGGATACCAGGATATACCTGGAACAAAGACCCTAGATTACATAAATCGCGATACCCAACGGTATTAAAACTATGCTCCGGTTTTTTTATTAATCCGACTAAGAACTTCGTCTTCATTAGGGGTTAGGGTTTATAGCCATGTCCCCCATCTAAACCCTAAATCATGATTAATGGTTATGGGCTAATGACAGGGTTTTAGGTACTCATGGTTTCAACGGGGTTTACCAATGTTCATAGGGCTTTAGAATGAGGCATTTTTATTCGAAATCCTATATACTATATGTTATAATCTCGTATTCTATTGTTTGGTACTATAATTCAAGATACTATATATTAGTATTCCAGATACTATATAATCCCGGATATTATTGTTGAATACTATAATTCAAGATACTATATAGGTTTCCGGATATTTTAAATCCCATACTACAATCCGGATTAACACTCTATTTAGCAAGTAATTACATTAACCCCAAGAAGCTCCAGTTTTACATAAAAATAATTACTTTAAACACAAACACTAAATAAACAGCAGATATTCTATTTTATTCTTGGATACTATATATTAGTATTCCGGATGCGGATTAAAACCACGGATACTATTGTTAAAATCCTAGATACTATATCTCGTATTCTATTGTTGGATACTATAATTCAAAATACTATATATTAGTATTTCCGGATACTATATGTTATAATCTCGAATATTATTGTTGAATACTATAATTCAAGATACTATATAGGTTTCCGGATATTTTAAATCCGGATACTACAATCCCGAATACTATTGTAGGAAACAGAAACACTAAATAGCATGAGACATTTAAAAGGGAAAAGTATGTATTTGGTCAAGGTCAGGGGTAGGGAAGTCTTTTCCTTGAAAATATTGCACAACTTGGTATGCCTTGTTTTTGCTGTGTTAGGAGAGAAAATGGGTGTATCAAATTGCACGACTTCGTAGCTCTCCCGATAGTAAACCCCATTTTAGATTAAATTGGAGTTGTCACAATAACTTCATTTCTTCCAACATCTACCTTTACTAGGTAGAGTTATACAAACATCATTTCATTTGCTTGACTTTAGACATATTCACCGAAAATAGACAGCACTACAAAACGGTGAACCTTTGCAGCCAAACAGAATAAGCCACACAGGTCCCGGAAGCATTGTTCGACTCATTCTGCCTAAAACTCCCAACTGCATATGAAGTATATACACAACATGAACATGAACAAGGCCAGAACTCCATCCCAAACTGAACACGCACACACAGGGCAATACATCAGTCCAAATAAGAAAAGCAGCTCATAAATATAGATAGTAGATATGATGGTAGGATATTTACCCCTTCATATGAAACAGGAATTCTCAAGCATCAAATTGCCAAGTCCAGATGAGATGACCAACGGAGAGAGCAAGTTTATTCAGTCAATCTGTTTCTGAAGTACTCTGCGGGGAAGTAGAACTGACAAGTGCAAAAAGACAATCATTAACATATTAATCTGCCAACAATAAATTTTTTTTTAAAAAAAAGTCATCAGGCTTTACCTTTGCTAATACTGCACAAACTTTCAGGAGGAAAGACCACATCAGGCTTCAATTCTTGTTGCAAGGTTAATCGCAACGCCACACAGCTTTTACTGCAGAAAGAACATTTGACTTCATGAATTTCCTTTTGCATTAAGAACAGGAACAAAGAAATGTAGCTAAAAGATCTAGATTTGCATTTCATCCCCGACAGCCAACAGGAGAAAAATGAGCATTTGAAACAATGACATAATCATCATATCAAGTTTCCTGCAGTCATTTCCAGGAGGTTATTCTTTTAACTTAAGGAATACAACTAAACATACAACATAGGTGTCAGTTATTCAAATATTAGACATTACTAAGTTTATATATCATCATTTTCATGACGACCCCTATTTATTATATCATATAGGTGACAGAGAAGAACAAGTGCCGGAGAAGAATTCAAGAACCAAAACATACTATTCAACTGAGTTGGAGGATGAAAAGATTAAACTCTTCTATGGTCTTCGAATTTGGACGACCTTTGTCTTATAATAATACACTGTGATTGATATATTAACATTATCAGAACTGCAGATAGCATTGTGTTGTTGACTAATTAACTTGCATAGCTTCTCAGCGAAATACCTACCAAGCAAATTGCATTTTCATGAGGATACTATAAACAAACGGCAGAAAAAGTATGGAAAAATATTATCAGTCAACAATCTTTAAGTAGGCATTTAGACTTTCAAATACTGAGAGAAAATACTACACTTAACTATCACCAACTCCAGTCACCCATGGATAGGAAGTATATACGTTATAGTATAGGAAGTGTATATGTTATAGTTATCCTGCCCTATGATGGAATTTTGAGAATGTCTATGCTGGAAGAAGCAGGGATAATAACGAAAATTATTAACTTAAACTATCACACGCAGGTGGCAAACAATTAAGATAACCGTGACCTCAATTATGTTGAGACCTCAGTTTAAACTTTATGGCCGGTGATTTCCTTCCCTGTCCCTTGTCCTATCCAAGGATAGACTCCTTTTCTTTTCTATAATATTCCCCAAGATAAACAAACATTTCAACGACCTTTTCCAAATCTTCTATATTCGGTTAAAAAAAAAAAACAAAAACAAAAACAAACAAACATTACTTTTATGTCCCATCACTAATCACAATATAGGTAAGTTTATAACATCTTAGTTAATCACCTGGCCCATGATGGTATAGATTTCTTAGGGGATAACTCTTCATTGTCCTCATCTTCATCATCAGTACACTGATATGGGGAGATTTCATATGACATCCCTTTGCTTTTCTCAACCATCAATATTGCACTTGAGGGTGATTTATCCACTGTTTGTGTTACCTGCATGAATATGATTTACTACTCATTAAATACTTCTGTTAAAGTTCATAATCTCAACAAATAATTGTTTAAGCAAAATCCCCGACAAATCAAACATGTGAACACACATGATTGAATTATCCACATACCTTTTCAGTTCCAGAAGTACCTACTTCTTTGTGATGTTTTACAACTGTCAGATCCCAGGTATTCTCAGTCTTCTTCAAAAAAGTGTCATCTCCTTTCACAATTTCCTTAATATGTTGCTTTTTGGACTCAATAAGTTCCTTCTTGCTGTTTATTTTCTCACCCTAGAAGATCACATAAATGTCAAACTGCATCCTCAGCAAACAAAATTATATGGTACTCAATTAAAACAAACAAATTGACCTTGGAATGGTCTTTATGATCATTTTCCACTTTCTTTGCATGCAGGTTTTCTTCTAGCTCCCTCTGTCTTTGCCTTGCATCAGTTCGCATCTTTTTTTTCCCCTTCTCCTTCCTCTCCTCTTCCTCCCGCAGCCTTTTCTTCAAAATATTATCTGCATCTTTTTTCTTGCGCTCATCTTCTTTCCTTTGCTTTTCCATTTCCTTTAGCTTCAGGTTTTTCTCCTCCAACTTTGCTCTTTCAGATTTCAAGGCTTCTTTTTTCATTTTGCGCTCATATTCTTTCCGCTCTTGAATCCGTTTGGCGGCCCCTGCAGCCTCCAGCGCCTTCACTTTGACATCTCTCTTTCCTGCAAAATCAGCAATCAGCAAGTTCAAGCAAAACATACTGAACCAAAGAAACCCACAGAAATCTTGCTCTTTCAGCAAAGTTATAACATCATGCTGAAACTATTTCCATGTGGTAGCAATCTGATTAATTTATCCATCTTCTCTTAAATTTGGTTCCTAAATACATAATTAACAACCAAGTATGATTAAAAAACACTCCCCTGATATCATACCAGAGAAACATCTAAAAAAGCTCTCTATCATCCTACTCATGTTTCAAAGAACACAAGAACAACTAATCTATTATAAGAGAGGATACTACAGAAAAATAAACAGAACTTTTTTAAGCTAGTGCTTGTGTATCACATTCACATGAAAACTCAACAACACAAATGAGCACCTGATAAAGGTTAGCTGTGTGATGTGTAAATCCACAAACTATATCATATTATTTACCAAATAATTCAGCTGCATTAATAAAGGCAAAGGGGATTAATAACAGTATATAACTTCCTTTAGTTCATAGTACCCACGGAATATAGAAACCAACATTACCTCCACATATAGTGGCAGCCGGTTTTTGTTGTAGCAGTGGTATAAATGAAGTAATACTTGAAACAATGTTGTTTTTCTTAGACTGCTTGAGAGAAAGTGTATTTCCCTGTCTTTTCAAAGTAGATTTACTTCCCAAAACTGATCTGTTAACGCTGCTGTTAATTGATGGTTTGGCCTTCTTGCTTATACTTGATTCATTAGCCTTATTCATCCGATTAGCACCTGATGAGGGAGCCTGTTTGCTTAGAGTTAAAGTCCGCTCCTTCCGACTACTCTGTGCCTTATATTTTGAAGCACTAACAGAAACTGCACTACCTACTCTCTGAATGCCATCTTGAATGAAATCCGAAACAGGAGGAACGGATCCCAACTTAGCCGTTTCATAAAGAGCTTTCTCATCACACAAATTAGCTAACATAGAATCATCAATACCACCCTCAACATCATCCTGAGCCACATCCATGGTTTCGCTTCCTTCACTCACACATGGATCTTCCTCGATCCGGAAGCACGTAAGATCTGGATTTGTACTCAAGCGGGTCTCTGAACTTCCTCTCTCTGATGAAATCCTTTCACAGAACCTCCCTACTGGTGACGCAAGCAGGTTTCCGGAATTCCAACCAAATCGAGCACCATAACGAGGCAGACTGTCAGGATATGGCATAGGCCCAAAAGAATCATCCACGTTTTTCATATGACAGTTACCAGATTCGAGTTGCTTGTCAAAATCAATATTTAAAGGTAATGAACTTTTTCTCATGTCTGAGCTCTCAAGAAGACCGTTTGGTACAGACTTGGACAAATTTTGAGCTCCTTGAAATTCAGAAAGTGGTCTGTCCATGATAGCAGATTTGCACATATTTGCTATAAAGCTAGCACGTTCTATCATAGTTCTAGGCAAATTCAGCCTCTCAAAGTCACCTTCATCAGCTGAAAAGTCCAGTTCACCACTATCACATCCATCATGAACCCTAAACCCCTCTAACACGGGCAATGATTGAGAAACTGCCTTGCTAGGAGAGACCACTGAACATTGTGAATGTATGCCATCCTTCCATTCAGAATATAATAAGCTTTCTTTCATTCCATCCACAGTTACCTTTTCGTGATTTCTATTACCTGATATATTTCTACCAGGGTCGCCTGAATCATGATGATGAATACTTGTCAATATTCTCCTATCCCCAGCATAGAGTCCTGACTTCACAGCTTCATTCTCCGCTAGGCTATCAACATGAGCTATATCAGAATGTTCATTGATACTTGAGGAAATTATGTCTTCATCTTGCTCCTTGTAACCAAATCTGTCCTGCACCACCTAGACACACACATTCAATCAGAAACCTGAAGGGTAGAAAGAGAATATCCAGTAAAATAGGCAGATGAAGGGGCTGGGCCAGAACATGCATATCATAAGGGGACGCTGATAAACAGATGCTTAAAAATACAGATACGTACTATAGAATCTCAAACACTTGTAAAATTATTGGTTTTAATCATTGTAAAGGCAGGATGCTGCAAGAAGAAAGTAACCAAAACAATTATAAATCCACTTAACAGGTCTTGTTCCTTAAATAGTCAATTTCACATTATCCTGAAGATTAAGTACCAATTAACCCAAATATAAGTTCTCCGAAACATGGAGTGATCATTAGTTATAATTTTACAAATGCATCAGATCGAGTTTTGTTTTAAACACCTTTGTCATCATGAATAGGTAGTGAATAGTATATGTGATTTTGATCTTATATGCATTCAGGAGAATATCAGATGCTACCTACTTTTAATTACATGCAAGGTACATGAAAGGGTCAAGAATTGTTCCATTCCAAAAATGATGCCTTCTATCACACGACAACCCCAATAAATGTAAACATTTCCACATAGAGAAGTAGACTGCCATAGAATCTTTGCAAGGAAAAAACAAGCCAAATTGAAATCCTATGATAACTGCGTTTCCATGAATACGCCAAAAATAGTTTGGGTAGCACACAGCATTCAGAAGGATATTTTTTGCTACCACCTACATGCAGCTAATTATTGTTTCCATGCCAAAATGATGCCTTCTATCAGATAACAACCCCAACTGGAGTCAGTAACATAAACAATCACATAGGAAAGTAGACTATGATAGGACCTTTGTGAAGAAAACGAGTCAAATTAACTCCAATAACAAACTAGTTTTGCACGCAAACAAAGAAAATAGAATTCTGCAGTATAATCAAGTGATAAACACAACCAGTATAGCAAAGGAATGATACAAATTACAAACAATAGGAAGACGAAATACTACATTTATGCAAGCACCCATCTGCCTTCAGTGCAGTTCATAACTTCTACCTTAACATATAGTACTAATTTAAAAGTAGAAAATACCTTTCCACTGATATAGTCAGAAATCGACTCACGCCCTGTCAAATTAAAACCAATCAACTCATTCAATTCCCTATCAACACTCTTTGCCACTGGAAATGCATCAGGCAATTCTGCATCATGATGTATGTTCATCAGATTTGTACTTGAAGGGAATCTTTTAATGGCTTGAGGCTTCCTCATCCTAGGGGACGTGGTTTGGATATTTGCTTCTTGGTCTTTAATCTTTCTCCTTTTCATCTGTGGCCATGATTCAAGGTCAGGAGATCTATCTGCACCAGTTATCATATACCCACTCTCTGCAAGAGAAGAATCTGCATGTTCACCAGAAACTTCATTGTCAAGACATGGGAAAACCCCATAATCCTCAGTGTGTATCTGCTTTATTTCATAATTAATAACACGAGCTGAATTGACTAGTTCTTCTTTTTCAGCGAAACCTTCATGTGAAACTGCACTTTGTTCCAGGATCAGACTGTCAGATCTGCTGCATGTATTGCTTCTTAATACATTTGAAACCACGTCATTTTCTTCATTTTCCGGATTCCCCTGTCATTCCATAGAACACAGATCAAGAAGAATGAACAAAGGAAATAAAGACAATAGGTTTATGAACAAGTAATTGCTACAACTTGTGTATCTCTTCCTGTTATTCACGTGGAGGTTTATATAGTAATTACAGAATTTAAGAAGTAGATAAGCATCTATGTTCAAACAGATTTTGAGGTAATTTCCACTAACAGATCACTACTGACTTGAAGAAAAGTGAAGGACTCATGATTCATCAAACAAATCAACTAACACCTCTTTTAAGAAAGAGCCTAAGATTTTATGTTCTTGCGTATAATACCAGCAATGATAGTCACCTTAATGGCAATCACTTTCTTAGTCGCCAACTTGTGGTTTCAAGAGGTGTAAGCCTTTAAGCTTTTATATTTCTATTAGCTTGTTTTAAGATAGGCTGCTCAATCAACAACGGAGGGATACATCACAAGTTGAAATCAAACAGAAACAAAGACACAATTAAGAAATTGTGAAATCGAGGTTAAGAACTCAATGGCAAACCCATGACCACTCAACTTCACCGACTTTCTAAGAATTAGTGTTTTGAAAGTCATATACTTTGGTATAACGGATCTCATTTATTCTTTACCTTTGAATGATTGACCCCAGAAACCAAATTAACTAAGCCTTCTATCCAAATAAATTAAGTTGGATTCATGAACTAATAAGAGTCATACTGGATCACGTGGAACAACTAATCTTCTCCACGTGTCTCTCTCCACAGATTCACGTATATGCCGTTAAACTCCATTGAATAAAGAGCCATATTTAAAATAAATAAATAAATATGGATCTATTCTAACAATTCCATCTGTCTTTCTACCTGTAAACTTACGTAGAAAAATAGTAATATCACCAGTAACCCATAATTTTTATCCCAAGTCAACGTGACCCAACACCTGATCCATCTGAAACCTTTGACTTTCTACCCATAAACTTACGTAGCCAAATAGTAATATCACCTGTAACTACTTAGTCCCATTGCTAGAAGATTATACGTACTTTCCAGCATACTATTTGTAACACGCGTATTTTCTGATTTTTAATGCATAAATGACATCAATAACAGTAATAGTACCCAACAGACTCAAAATTAAATTTGATCATTGTATGGAAATACTATAAGTACTGATCCTACTCTATAAAAAGAGACTTGAAATGGATTACCGGTGCAAGTATTATTTTAATTGGGTTGCACTAGCTAGGCCAATATTATAATCAGTAGAGGCATGTCCAAAGTAAACGTCAATGTTTTACATTTTTATGAGCATTTTGAATCTCAAGCAAACATGGCACGGAAAGTTACCTATTCAAACTATTCAAAGAGGCAAATTATACACACAAAGATCAAGAAATAGTGAAGATTAAAGGTCAGAATATGGACCATATTTACCTCCTTCACAGGATAACTAAGCACAGTAGCAAAGTACAGCACTATAAAATCATTATGATTATTACGAACATATATACACTAGTATAAATTCTTTTGGAATTGTACCTCTTCACTATGCTGCAATGAAAATGAGTCAGGTCTGACATCAAACCGGAGTTTCACAGGATAATCATGTAAACGAGGAGAGTCATCCGCTTTTGATTGCAAAATATTTATCTCATCTTGAACTTCAGAAGTTTCACCATTTAAGAAAATCTCAGTACCACTTTCAGAAATCTTTAACATTTCAGGTTCACCCATAGCTGCATACTTCTCAGTCGAAGCCTTCAAATTTTCCTGAGCATTTAAATTCCAAGAACTGCTCCATTTTTTCCTTCCTTCACTACAGACTTCTGATCTTTTTACTGACTCCTTACTTATAGATGATTGTCTGATATTAGATGAGATTGCTTTATCTACTGATCCAGCAGGATCTGCAAACCAACACTCCATCTCGGGGATATTAACATCTAATTTCTTAGGCTCAGCACACCCTGAAGAGTTTCTGGGGGACTGTGCAACTAGAGAAGGCTCAGTTTCCATATGCTTCTCAGTCAAAGCTTCAAGAGCATCCACATTAAAATACAAAGGATGTGAGGGGACATTCTTTCCTTTACCGTAGAGATCTGGCCTTTGTATTGACTCCTCAGTAATAGATAATTGATTAATATTAGCTGATGGTTGTTTATCAGCTGATGCAGTAGAATCTGAACAAATATAATCCATCTGCTCTGAAATGTTATTCAACTGTTTCTTTCCAGATCTGGAAGTGGAGGTTTTCACATCTTCAGGCATGTTAACATCTAACTCCCCATGCTCTACTGAAGACTTTACGAGGAACTGTCCAACTAGAGACTCTCCCAGTTCCTTGTTATTGGTAGGAGTAGTATTAACAGACTGGTCAGCTTTGCACAAAACAAGCTCAGCACCTACAACACTATCAGCATCTTTCATGTCATTATGATGTTTTACATAACAAGCTGGTATAATTTGACCACCTGACGCACTCAGAGTTTGGTCAGGGGCAGCAGACTTCTTCTCAAGATCAGGCCTCAATATTTGAAAAGAATCTACAGGGATGGTTATCTCTTCGTTACCCAGACTTTCTGACCTTGTCGCTCTATGACCTCTGCCAAAAGAACTTTCAGCTCTGGCAGAATTAGCTTGCAGAGCTAGTCTGGCACTTGACAGCACAAAAGAGCCACTATTAGTCTCATTGACGTGAGAAGATTTATTCTCCTGCCGAAGAGACTCGTCTACACAGTCGTTATGTTCGCTCGAACTCCAGGATTTCGTCATCCTATTAACAGGACCAATCTCCTTTTCTTTCTTGCAATCCTCTGCATTTATCTGATGGATGTCACCTATTTCCTCAAGGAAATTTCTTCCATCCAATGTTGCAATTAATCCATGAGAACAGTTTGCACGTAAGTTATCCCCGGGTTCCAAAATGGCATTACTGTTTCTCTGAGAATTATCAGATGAACATCCAACCTCCAACGAAGCACTGGATCTTCCACCAGAAAATTCAGACGTAGTCATATTTGTAGTAACATTGTTTTCGATATCAGTTTGCGGATGATCTTTTCGACTTAGAGACAGTGTTGCACCTTGGGAACCAGGAGTAGAAGATCCAGACTTTTGCAACTTGTTGACATAATCAGCCTGATTGCAATTAAGACCTGACGCTGATCTATTAGTTCCTACCTTAGAACCAGACAATGAAACATCTTTTGTGCAACTACCAGACACGCAACCTGATCCTTTAGAATCTTGAACAAAATCTGGATTTAAACCTCTCTTAGTTAGCAACTTTGCACTACTGCGAAGCTCAAGAGCCTTTTGCCTAGACTTAGATCTCTGAATTCTGGCTAGTGACTGATCAGATTCATTGCAAATAATCCTTTCATCTGACTGGTCCTGAGGCGATCTAACATTAACATCCATATCAGGGACTTTGTCAGATGTGTGGCCAGCATCATCCATACAACTAATGGACGGCACATTAAGATGATCCTGTCCATGAACAGCTTTCATGTATTCAAGAGGTTCAATGTTAAACCCATGAGATATTCTCCCCACAGGGTTGCTGTACAAGGAATATTGTGCTCTGGAGCAACAGACTGGAGGCTGAGGATGAAGAAGTCTTGATATCAGCTCTTCTTTGTTTAACTCTGCAATGATAAATCACAATAAACCATGAATACGGAGTATTAAACAAGTCACAGAGATTTCAAGCACCCGTGCTGTGTGATAACAAAGACATTAAATTCTGTTCATTCTGTACTGATGAATCAAACAGAAAACATCTAGAAACACATATTTCAACAGAGAAGATAACATAACATGCGGAAAAGAGACGGAAAATCAACAATAAGACATAAAAATAAAGGGAAAATAGAAGACTTACGATATAGAATTATTTCCTATAGATCAACTGTTAGCTCAGGATCTCAGTTATAGCTCAATACGTTGACAAAAGGTTAAATGGCAGCATGATCCTAGGCTTACAGAAGCCAAAAATGGAAGGAAACACAAAATACTTGCTTACATAAATTTCCCCCCATT
Organism: Plantago coronopus; assembly: GCA_036897195.1. Classification (NCBI taxonomy): domain Eukaryota; kingdom Viridiplantae; phylum Streptophyta; class Magnoliopsida; order Lamiales; family Plantaginaceae; genus Plantago; species Plantago coronopus. The sequence continues at coordinate 12,292 of JAYMSL010001709.1, forward strand.
AACCACCCCAAAAAAGCTAGGAATCACAAACACCGCACCAGGATAATTTTTTGCCTAAAATCGGAGAAAAAGTAGAAAACAGACAAATAAATGAAGGGGAGTATAGAAACAAAACCCTAGGTGTAGCAGAGAGTGGAAGTTAGAAGAAAACCTTTTGGATGAGATGATTGATTAAGGTCCCAGGCCCAAGAAGGGGGTGTAATTCCGTCAATGACGAGTTTGGAGGCGAGGTTCTGGATATATAATTCAGTCTGTTGCTTGGCCTGTTCGATAATGGAATTCTTCCGTTGAAAAATCTCAAGCAAAAGCTTCTCGGGTGTGGACATGTTGTGCACCGTCGCCGCGAAATGATGAAATCGGTTGCCGCCGGTGTAGGAATTGGAATTTCACATGAAAGCAGACTTGTGTGAGAGTGAGATGGAGATGGAGATGGATTCGAGCGGGATGGATTTCAAATTTTGGGAAAATACAAGATCTGACTGTTTAACACAAGGTGTGTTTTTAACACACTTTGACCAAAATTTTGTAGGGCTCAAACAAAAAATCATGTTGTTGAAGATTTGTTTGACTCAAGTTTTTGCTGCTTGGTAGTCCAAACGAAAACACGCCTTAAGACGCGTTTTCGATCACGCCTACTGCTTGGTTCTATTTTTAATTTTTTACAAACACGCTTACAAGTCATTTTAATGAATAAAAAGTCCACAACACCCTTGTTTATCACTTACTGCTTGGTGCTACTAGACATTTTTCACATCCTCTATTCGTGTAACTAGCCCTCGTTTATTTCGTACAAGACTTTTATTTATAATTTATACGTTTCATATAATTTCCGTTCCGGAAAGAAACAAAATCCAAACATAACATTTCAAATTGACACAAATAGTACAATAATGATAGACGAAAAATGATACCAATATCATTATTTAATTGATTCGAATGTTTACGAGCATTACGGATATTACAAACCATTTTTTAGATCTCCAACATTCATAGCAAACCAAAACTACTATAAAATTCTTTCAAACTGCAAATTCTTTACAAGGAAAGGTTATTGACACAATTTCCTCCAATCCCAGATTTATAACACACACTAGAATGACGCATCGCGCTAAGCGCGATGCCCGTGATTTAGTTCACAAATATAGATTGTGATGTATAAAAGTGTTTTTTCCCACCGCTAGACCACCTTGTATCCTCAAGCAAATTGAGTAATAATGTAATATTAAAAATTGGATAAGATTGAAATTCTATGTACTTCAATGCCATTTTACAACTACTCCAGCAAGTTTGAAATTCTTCATGTTACCAACCGAATTACGACAAAACTCCCCTATTTTGCCCATCTCTTCAAAGTTCGGTTTGATTCAGCTGAGAACCTCTGAACTAAATTGAATACACCGGACTCAACTGAATTAAAAGTATAAATTTCAACTAAACAAACCTGAACTGATCTGAACGTACTAAGTTTAAATTAAATCAAACAAAGCCTTAACCGAATGAAGATTGAAGTACCAATACTTGAATGCAGATAAAAAGTCACATAAGAGTGCACAAAGAATATTCAACATCATGTCTAAGCCATTCCACCCCTGTGTAGTGATGAAAAATTCCATTAATTAGCTAAAAGGAGACAAACATGGCACTACTACTCTACTGTGGCACATCTACAAAACTCATTCTATTTAAACTTTCCTTTATCCAATTAACAACTTAACAGCAAGGTGTATGTGTATATAGCACAACCAGAGTCTGGCAGTCCGGATAAGTATACATCGAGAATGCTCCATTGCAATTTACTCTTTCAACTCGATTCCAAAACATGAACAACTACAAGATTATAGTGTTAAATTTTCACATTCCGCCATCCATGGAAAAGACACCTTAACAGTAGCACCTACATCAAAAAGCAACAGTTGCTTCCAAGACTCAGCAGTTGCGCACATGGACACCGGCCTTAACATTCTTGAGTTTATTCTTTGTGGTTCTGTTTATCAATGATACAAACTCTGTGCAAAGTGGAACTTGGAGAAAATCAAAGTACCAGGACATCACTGTAACATTACAACATAACACCCTCTGTACTAACTCAATCTTTATATTTTATAAACCAGTATCATTCACATATATAAGCTTGAAGCTACAAAATCACCATGGACTAAATCTTACCTTCCAAGATTCAAATTATTGATCATCTTATTGACCAAGGGACACTGCAAATTTGGAGGGAATGTTTTACAGCAGCCAGCAGTGCAGGCACATCATTTCGATATGCTTTTACATCAAATATCTCGACTCTGACTCTCGCATACAACAATTAAACATGAGTAAGAAGCTACATCAAATGAAGTAATTGCAAGCAAGACAGCAGCCAAAGAGAAAGCCTACGGAAAAAGAGAGCCAACAACAAAGCCATATCAACTAAATATAAACAGATGCGTACAAGACACATGAATTCACATGAATTATCACATACCCAACTCAAACAATATAATTAAGTCTATGCATTTAGCAATTGTAGGTCACTTGTTACCTTATCTTGGGTAAATCAGAATGTAGGTCAGAAACATATATACCTTTGCTTAAGATTGTTAACTATCTTAACGCGCGCGCACACACACACACACATATACCTTTGCTTGAGATTGTTAACTATCTTAACTTTTAGTAGATCATGTAAAAGACGTGGTGACTTCGAGCTAGAAGAAAGCAAAAACTCCCTTAAGCATTTCATCAAACACATCAAACAATTCATCAGTGAGACCTGAGTTTAGTATTTGGAAACCAAAAACAGATCTATAATTCTATAATACCATGACCAAAAACAGAAAATAGAAAGCTTATCACAAACCATTGTAAACAGATGCCAATGCAAGAGGAAAAATTCAGAAACCAGGTATAGAATTCTTCGAAACAAATAGCTTCAAACAAACCAGCACTGCACAACTGAACTTATAATCATAAATTAGTAGTAAGTGTACAATGAAATCGATAGGCTGGCGTTTCAAAGGGAAAACAGTACTTGAAGCGATTTTCCTGAGAGTACATAAGAGGCGAATGTCTGGTGATACAGAAAGGCGAGTTTGTGGTGTGAAATTGTGAGGGCACACATTTCTCTTACTGTAAAATATAGTAAGAGAAATCAATGTACCCACACTTGTAAATCCACATCAAATAATATGCAGCAAATAAGGTAATGCTGAGTAAAAAGATTTTTAGTCTAAACCAATGTAAAAGTTCGAATCTTCACATAGCATGTCAGTTAAACCTGGGTGACAGAAACAAACAAGTGATCTGTTTGAGCACCGAGTTTAAACTTTGCAAAATCACCACACAAGACCAGTATATAAATCCAAGAAGGTACTAATACCCAACACTGCAAATAAGATCCAATGAGACACTTGAATTCTAACTTTATTCCTACATTCTGTTTCCTTCCCTTGAAAAGAAAAATTCAGTTTGAAGTTTTTCAAGAAATATTCCTGAAATATTGACACCAGGACGGAAAGCATTTGAAACTGAGGATTTTATTTTTGTCGGTAAATTTATATTAGTACTTCCAGCGACTTTTACAATACAACAAAAATTGAGAAAATCAAGACACCACAATCACCTTAGACTCACCTCAAAACCTTCCCCAAAGTGAGCATCAGAACAAACTCGATCGTGCATATTAACCAAATGAAACTTTTGAGTTACCCATACTCCTGCGAAACTGTTTGGACAGAAAATATACACATATATGCATTGGCTTCACCTGAGACAGAAGAGGCGGTTGTTCGATCAATACGCAAAAGAAAATAAACAGAGGCAAAATTTTGCTGAGTGAAATTGAGAGGGCACATTATCTATGAAGTGATTATGAAGGGGGGCGAAGCGAAATTGGGTAAACGGTGCAGGGGATGGATGCAAGTTGTGTGGAGAGATGGTGCGGCGGTCCGGACTGGCGAAAGGGTGGCCGTGA